>SGPM01000245.1:0-42483 GCA_004802725.1 Antrodiella citrinella
AGGGTATATAGCCTCACAGGTGRACCCTCCCACCCTTCCACACAAATCCACCCCACCTCACCCTCCCTCTAAAATATACCTAAATGGTAGAACTATGGGTTGTTAGGATCAACCTTATAGGTTATAATGTAGGTGCACTGAAGTGACTAGTACTTCAGTATGGGTTCCAGTCATTCAGGAAGCCTCCAAGTGATGATTTTATCTCAGATGATATATATACCCTTCTCATGCTAGTCCAGTGGCATTTGTCACATCATTTACATGACATACGGACTGTGTACGGAGAACACACCCGAGCTATGCTCGGTCGTGAATGTCAGGGGTGGCGCATCGTCTTACAGGTTCTTGAGCCGGAATATAGTAATACGGAGTAGTGGTAGTGACTATAGATACAATATACAATGAATGCAGTGGGACACCCCGGACATACGGACCTTATCTGAACAGCCCCTTCACACCGCCCGTCACCCAAACATCCTTCAACGCGACTTCCCCGATACCCTGCCTCTGACCACTTCTCCACCGTCCCACCAGCAACCGCGCTTCAAATGGCAAGATCTCCTTCTCCCGCGTACCAACAGTGAGATGCATGTGCTTGCGAAGCTCATCTGGGAGCGTCGCGACAAAGTTGATCGCCTGCGTACGTTCCTTGGAGGTCGGACTCGCACCATCGTCAGCGGACACCGCGAGGTCCGAGACCGTCACCGCCATGACCCGGTCGTCCCAAAGCAATCGATCCAGCCTGAAGCTGAACAGTGCACGCGGGGGCAGCTCGCGACACAGATCCCACATCTGCTTGTTCGCGCCCTCCAGGTTCTTGGAGTGCACGATCGTCACATGCGGCGTCGTCTCCCCAAGCCTGTTGTTCTTGACGAGCCCGTCCCATAACGCCCCCCCGTTCGCCGGTACATGTCCCCCGGCCACAAGCTTCGACACGAGCTGGTGGTGGTCAATCTGCGGTAGCAGCGCGTAGTACCTAGGCACAGCGGCCTTCTGACGAGGCGCTGGGAGGTCGCGTTTCTTGGTTGAAGGTTCGTAGCCGCGAATGATCGCCATCGCCTCACCCATCTTCTCCGCGTCGGGCCTCTCAACGCCCAAGATGTCCACGCACGCGTCTACAGCTCGCTTCAACGAGCTATCCAAGTCCTCTTGAACGTCCATCTCCACGGTGACGTCGACCTCGTCGGCGGTGAGCTCCTCGGTGCCCTTGAGGAACATCCACAACACGTCTTCATAGGATTTAGACTCATCTGGGCGGAGCGTCTGGTGATTTTCGCCACGGATCTGGATACGGTCGCCGCAGATCTGGTGGATCGTGGATTGAGGAAGATCAAACGACCAGTTCATGCCTAAAAGGCGAACAGGTGGCGACATGCCTTTTGTCGCGTCGCGGAGCTGCTGTCGGTGCTGGCGCAAATGATTGTTCCTGGAGGAAGGCAGAGTCATGTTAGATATGGGCGTAGAAAGAATCAAGGCAATCGATGACTCACTTATCTGCGATAACGACGTCGTGTGTCTTCAGAGATTCCACCACCTTCTTGATAAACACTGGCGCCACTTTCTTTGCAGCGATATCGTCGCTCTGCACGTGGCCGAAGCCGAACAGGTGCTTAAGGACCACAGCGATAGAGGTCTTGCCTACGCCAGGGATCGCCACAGGGACGATGATCGTTTTCCCAAAAGTCTTCCCAGCCGTCTTCTCCGCCGTAGCGGGCTGCTCAGTCAGCTTATCTGTCGTACTCGATACCTGCTTCTGGTCCTCGGACGACGCCAACCAGCGCTGGAACCTCTCTCTCGTCGCGATGATGCCCTTGCCCTTGTTATACTCCAAGAACTGGCTTTTATCGCGTTGGATCTCCTTGATCACCCACTCCGCGTACACCTTCGTCTCGGGTCGCCGCAGCTTGCTCTTCGGTACGTTCGCCATCGCGGGGCCTTTGGTCAGCAAGCTCTTGGTGACTTCGCGCCAGTCGCGGTACATCATGTACGGCTCGTCGAACTTGACTTTGAAGAAGAACGAGGAGCCGGGGGAGTACGGGCTCTGGTCTGTTGTGGCGTTGCCCTTGGTGGGGGGCTGAGTGGAGACGTGGGTGCGCACGACGAACCCTTCCAACGCCTCGCCGTTCCATTCTCCCGATCGCCCGATCTCGTCGGTGAAGGTCTTCACTTCGGGGATCGTGTTGAGGATGACCGACTTGGTGACAATGAAACCCCACTCGCGAGCGAATGCGTCTACGACGTCTGGGAGCTGGGTACGGAAGTTTTTGGAGCAGTCGTTGAGACCGTGAAGATGCAAGCCGGACTTGTCCTTGCTGTAAGGAAGGACATGTTCCTCAAAGGAGTCATCGCAGAGCTACAGGTGCACTGAGATGAGATGAGAACCAGAAATTTGTAGATACAGTACATACCTCGGCAACCGCAGTCCATTTCTTGTCCCATAGCACTTTAGCAAACTGCGCCTCCGTCTTCCCTGCGTCTGCGAGATGCTTTCGTAGCCATCGCTCACCAACTTGAGCATGACTCTCGTCGTCCTTGCCCTTGATAGCTCCCAGAGAATGCTTTGATGTCACCACGAGCTTGTCCGGAGTCAGAGCCGCCATAAAAATGATACACCCGTTGGATTTTAACGTCAGGGTGTACGGCGTAGAGGTGTGTCGTTCCAATGAAGCCCACTGTGTTGGGTGATATGAATATACACTTTGAGGTCCACGACGGAAGAACACGCACCGTAGTCCAAGGCACCTCTCCGATATTGAAGAACTTGTCATAACCCCTTGCTACAATCCTATGCTTCACCGCCCTCGGATCGTCATTGTTCTCATCCAGTTTGATCTCATCCGTAAACAATCCACGTGCGAGCGTCGGGAACGGGGAGGGTATATCGTAGTACTTGAATTCGTTCATCTTCCAGCTCCGGATTTTGATCGCTGGGTCTGCGGGCGCATCGTGTACGGACCATTTGACGAGCTTCGGCGATTTTTTGGAGATGCGAAACAGCTCCCTGATGAGCTCGTCGTTCTCGTCGGTGTCGACGGCGAGCTTTTGGAATTGGTATGTGAGGTCGTCGGCCATTCTGGTCTTGGTGGTGTACAAGCGTGAGTGGTGGTGTATTCGTGAGCTGAGTAGAAATTTCGGTTGGAAGCAGAGAGAGCGAGTGGGTATTAGTCGTGAATATAGTGATACATGGGTCGAAATCGCTTTAAAGAAGGCTGCCAGCGCGAGTCAGTGGGATGACGTTGATGACTCCGAGTGAGTATTCTCGCAGGAAATCGTCTTGAGGCGGTATCGATGGGTGTGGTATGATGGCAGTCGTGCGTTCAGAGCATACTGTGTTGTGAGAATTTTAACTTCCCCGTAGAGGTTAGGAAGTGTGGCGTCGACAACAACCTTTCTGACGGTGCCGCCCAGGGCGATGGCACCGGTCACCCTAAAACAAACACTCACTGATACCATGGATCGTCGTACCAAGTTATTCAAAAAGGTCATCAATAGAAGCATTATCCCGAAAAAACATTACTATCGTAACATACACTCAGACACATGACATAAAATCCCACAAACACTTCAGGAATACGGAGCAATGGTATTCGTATACTGATCCATCCGTTACGGATGATACAGAGAAGAACGATCCACAAAACAAGATCCTCAAATCATATACGCTCATGCAGCAGGGAGAGTAGGCGATTCGCCCTGGACACTCGCCTTCTCATCGTGTTCTGAGTCTCCGGCCTCGAGATTGGTCTTGACGTCGTCGACGAACACGACGTGCTCTTCCTCGTAATTGGACTCCTTGACTGTGCGGATGACGAGGAAGGCAAGGGGGAAAGAGAACAGCATCATGGCAAACGATCCAACCTGTCACGGGAGTCAGTATCGTGTAATGATCATAATCAATGGGAAGTACGTACCTGTTCGTTAAGGTAGGGGGTCGCGACTGCGTCCATACCGAACGAACCAGCAGATCCTGCGCTCTGAACGGCCTTGTAGACACCGGCCAAACGGGCGAGGGTGAAGGGGTCGTTGGTAAGCGCAGACATGATCCAGTAAGCGAGAGCCTGGTAGCAAGCGTCGTTGAAGTAGTCTGGTTTCAAAAGCAGTCAGTATAGCGTCCAAACAGTCAGGTCGGTCGACTAGGACTTACAGAAGAAGTACAGAGTGCCCTTGCCAGTGTATCTCGACTGTTTGTAGCTGATGAGGTCCTTCGCGGCCAACATCTCCTTGACGGTGGCACGGGTGAAGTCCACCTGCCAGCTGATACCGATACCCCACACAATGATGGTCATGACAGTGATGACAGCCAGCGCGAGGTATCCACGGGTGCGACGCTTAAGCCATTGGCCATCCAGGACAAAGAATCCAATAAAGAGAGCACCGATGATGGAACCCGCACCAGAAAGCGTGCCGTTCAGCGCACGAGTGGGACCGTCGAACACACCGGCGTTGATGGCGTTCTGATACGCGTAGAACCAGTTAGACGCGAAGAACATCGGGAGGAGAGCTGTTGCAGAGAAATATGGGTCAATTTTGGCTTGGTCGTGTACATCCTACGGTAATCACTCACCCAACAAGCGCCAATCCTTGAGAAGCTTGCCCATACCAATAATTTCCTTGTGGACAGCGGTAGCAGGCTCGATCGCAACACGGGAGCCATCAGACCGGACGATGCGGTCCGGCGGCAGAACGAGGAAAGAAGACGCCACACCAAGGAAAATGATCACGAGGAAGGCCTGCACATGCAAAGTGTCAGAAGACCAGTGGATATGAAAGTCTTAGATCAGAACTAGAACGTACAATATAGGTCGATGTAGATACGGCCGTGAGGCCTCCATCCTTGATGTTGATGGCGAGAGCAATGACAGAGCCGACAAACACACCGAGCTGGAAGATGGCCCAGAAGATACCGAACGATTTGCCCTTGTCTTTCTCCAGAGGATAACTCATCATGATAGCGCCTTGGGCGGACCAAAGGAGCGCAGCCGTGACACCGAGTACCGCACCAGCAAAGATAACGAACCATTGGGTACCCTGTGTCTGGAAGCTAGTGAAGGATGACCCTGAGCTCTCCGCAGCTATGATAATGGTAAATGAACGCGTACCACCAGAGGGATCCCACGTAGAGAGCATAGCCCAGTGTACCGAGGAACAGAGTGAGACGGGGGCCAAGCACTGACAAGGAGAGGTGAGCTTCGATCAAGACCGAGGAAAAGTCAACTCACCGTTGTTGATGCTTCCACTGACCATACCCGTAACTGCGAACATGCCGTAAAGGACAGCGTTGGAGGTATCAGACAGGACGACGTCTTGAGTACCACCAGCACCGAGATTGGATACGGCGCTGAACATGCCTGGGGTACCAAAGCTGCACGAACGGACATTCAGCACCGCATTGGATGACGACAAACACAATGGAACTCACCATGTCATACCGACCAAGACGATCTGGCACCACGGGGACCTGTGATGAACAGTAAGTAAACGCTGTGCAGGATAACGAAGTGTTCACGTACGTGTACCACGACGGGAGCTTGAAGTTGAACATTATGCGACACGACTTCTAGGAAGTAGAAGGGCAATGCACACTCGAGGAGGGTCTTGGTGAAGGTAGCAGACACCGGTTCGTATGTGGGGGTCGGCGGTTTATATGGCACACTAGCATTTGATAGGATAATGGACCGACCTGCGGTAACGCATGGGCACACGAGAGATCTTGAGATTTGATGGCTACCATGAGGTCTCGCGTTTCCACGAGCTTAGGATATCTGCCGAAGACCCCAGGCCCCGCTTCAACCCCGCTTGCGGCACTTATCTTTGACTTATCCTCTGCTCGTGGTTGGCCATATACCTCCCCTGGAAGATTGCGCAGACCTGTTCACGATGTAAGCAGAGATAGAGACCGTGGCGCAAGTACTTTGTGGTCGGCAGTGGTTGGCTATAACGGGCGTCCAAACATAATCTCTACGCCCCTCATGATAAGTACCCTTCGTCGCTGCAGATCACTGTTGTACGCTCGGAAAGGCAAATCCCATGTTTCCACCGTGCGTTCGGGTGGGACTAGAAATTAGGGACGTGCAGGATAGGCATCAGGAACATGCACCACACTGCGTTGCTTCCTGCCTTCTACCCGTTGCAAATAACCTCACTGGCTATTCATATACACGGCGTGCATAGAAAAGTCGAAGATAAGTTTGACTTTTGTCGTCCGGGGCGACTTTGGAGAGTCGAAAAAGTAGTATCTGACTTTTGTCCAACTGTTGGTAGGGTTACATCGACTGCTGCACACTGTGATATCGGTGCAGGTGTCCATATGCTTTCCATGTGGTCATCGAGATACCTCAAGGGTGCGCGTCAAGTTAAGAACGTCCGTCCTAGATCTTCATCTATCTTCCCTGGATAGGAATGGCACCGCGTTATCTGAGATCCTCTACCTCACGCCGTGCCTGTACACTCGATACCGAGGCCAGCACTCGCGCTCGCTGTGCTCTTGTTTAATGAAAATCAAGGTCAGAGTCAGAGAGACTCGAGGGTATCTGATAAGGTCGTCCGTCGTCGTCGACCCCGTGACTGCAAGATACAGCCTTCTGCTTCGATTGCCAAGCCTTCTGTCCTCGATTTCTCCCAGATATGATTCTTCGCGGGTTGAATGGACGTCACTGTGAGTACGGTCTACTGAGGATTCTCCGAAACGTTCCACGATTGACACTCCGCTCATAGATAAGTAGCAAGTCGCTTGCTCTGAGCGTGGAAGTTCTGCGCTCGCTCTGGTTATGTAAACGGATGTAACGAACATACCATGTTGTGCTCAAAATACTCAAATTCGAGATACGCCTCCCCACATCTTCCACATGCATGCTTTCCGCTGGCTGCGGGTGTGGCCCTGAACATGAGAGGGGACTGATTTGTAGGCTCGGTGCCACTGTCCTTCGCGGGACCGCAGTGAAGCGTGAAGCATGGCACATACTTGGACTCGGATGCGTTTGCTAGCGCTCCAACAAGGTACGAGTGAGGTTTGGCCGTGTCGTCACCTATGAACTATCTCTGAAGCTATCGCAGCGGCATGACTCGAGGCTCCTATCGTCTCTTCAGATTTGCTGCCATCTTCTAGCACTTTTCACTCTAGCACAGAGAACGCCAAGTCGCAATCGGTTATTCCCAATTCGCCTGGACCCAGCTTGCAACAGGGAGCGGGTCATCAAAAAGGTAGATCCCACACGAATATGATAGGTATTATGCGCCAACGTGCGCCAGCGTGCGCCTCCCGTCGTTTGAATAGACCTCATGACCCCACATGAGTCGGAGTGCGGGGAGACTTTCCGAAACTATGGTGGGCATAGCGGGCAAGTCTGAACCTGTCTAAGTCATAACATACTGTTGTATAGACCCCCTGATCGTATAGTTCCTTCCCGCTTACGGTTCCATGTGCTGCACCTCCACGTATTCTCCCACAAGGCATTCTACCCCGAATTTTTGAGCTGCGAAGTCGGTATATAGTGCGCTCTGCAGAGATCCACGCTGATCATGAACAGGTCTTGTGCGACAATTTGAAGTTACTGACGAGTGATCCTTAGCGTCTAGCTGAGCGACGAGCGATGAACGCACCATGTGGAAGCGCTGTAGTGAGCGGTACCGAAAATCGCACGCAGTCATCGAGGCCGAGATTCATGAGAGAAAGGTGTGTACCTTTGACTATTCGGTGCTGTGGTTGTGTAATGAAGGACTCTCTGACAGTGAGGACTTGGTATTACTGTCGGAACGACACGATCGAGTTGCGATAGTGCAGTCGCAAGATCCGAATCTAGGGTGAAGAGGTTCTGGAAGTCTACCCCATCAATCATTATCCGTTAGTAAGGCGTACACAACCGCCTACAACCCGCTTATTTACACTGTCAAGACTCAAAACGAATGCAGTCTTGGCTCTGGCGATATGTGACCATTCCCTGCTCACTGGGACCTCTCGGGCTCTACGGCGTTACATATCCAGCGTCATGATTTATCCACATGGTCGACACATTCACATCTTTGGTGACAAAGAGAACGGGCAATTATTTATAGTAACTTTGAGCAACAAAAATTTGCTCGGAGGGTTTCTGTCGGAGTCCATCCGCCTAGCCTCTAGGCTCGTCTGCAGCCTCCGGAATCGATCTCTGGTCGAGGACAGCGGCTGCTGCGTCGAAGGTCCGCGAGCGCCGACGGCGAAGGCCTCTTCTGTCCGCCCCAGAAGCCCGAGTTGTGCGGACTGGTGCGACTGTGTGGTAAGGTAAGACTTCAGAACAGGACGGAGCTCTTGGAGCTGGAGTCTCTGCAGGATCCGGGTTCGGGAATAGTTACCATGCGGCGCAACATTTTCAAGTGGTACGGGCGGAACTCTGAGGCTCTTCTGGTCGCCCGTTCGTCCAGATGTGTCAAGGTGAGTCACACGAGACAGCTGACACGCTACCAGCGGCACGAAGGCTAAGGCGGCTCTTTCAACCGATCTGGCATGACTACTAGGAGGCGTGACAAGCACATCAACTTGAACGTTGAACGTTGAATTCCTAGTGACTCACTCGCAACGTCGTAGAGTTACCACCACTACTCTCGTTCGTGAGGTTTTCTCTTCGAGTCGTATCACAGACGAAGCTGTATTTTTTTTTCAGAAAGCCGCCATCAAGAACATTACTGATAATGCCCAAAACCAGCGAGGCACCGTCTTTTGAGCAACGCCAAACTTTGCGAGATGCTCTTTCCTACAAGGTACCCTAGTACTGCTGCGGAGCCATTAAGGTTGTGCCCGATGGGCTGAACTTGTTCCACTGACGTTGGGTGAGTACAATTTTGGTCTATCATGGCATCGATGTCTCACTCCTCCTGTTCTTCTGTCTCCAGGCACCTGAATTTTACTCTTGGAACATCTTTATCAGTGTTGTGACGCTGCCACTTTTGGCCGCAACCACGAAGACGTCCTGGACGAGGACTACCGCAAGGCCGGCAAAATCGATGCTCCTAACTTCGCGGCGACCTTTGATCTTATCGAGTCTGTGTTGTTGCCTATCATAAGTGAACGGCTGCTCTCCAAAGACACCGCCATTCGTGCGGAGCGGTATAAGCTCAATGTGTATGGTGAGATGGCTTGACATACGTCTGAGTGTATAGTGATATTCACTTATTCTATGCGTATCAGGTGCAGACGCTTTTTTCAAACCTCACAAGGCCACACCTCGCGGCAGTGATATGTTCGGTTCACTCGTTCTAGGCATCCATACTAAGCATGAAGGTGGTGAATTCATACTACGCGACAAGGACCACGAATGGACGTATTATTCGGCGAAGGCTGTTACCAAGCACGACGGGATACGTTACTTTCTACAGCGACGTCGAACACGAAGTCGCCGTGGTCAAGTCCGGGTATCGCGTCACTCTGACCCACAACCTTTATCGTAACACGCGTGTCTCTCGTTCCTCCGCCTCTTGGAGCGGCGTCGTGGTACCTTCCTCGACGATCAGGCCTTCCTGTCGAACGGCGGACTAATCGGGTTTGGCCTTCAACGCGAATATCCGCTTCCTCGAGAACACAACGGGCTTAGCCTCGGATTGTACAATTATCTCCTCAAGGGAACGATGCCGCGGCGGATTTGCTTTCCAGCTCTGAACCTATATTACGAGGCCAGCGTCGAGGCCAAGGAAGGACGCTACGACGGCGACTTCCTGCCACGCGAAGATGGGTTGCAGAACGAGACTCCTTTCACGGACTACCTGTGCGAAATAGGGGGGACGCCAGTGGCGGAAGACCCGGACGATGCATCGGATGTGGAGATGATTTTTTGGGCGACCGATGTCAATTCTAGCACTTTTCACGAGAGCCACTATACTGTATTGCGTACGGAAATGAAGCGTCGCTTTCGTATGAGTATGGATCGCTCTGTCTGGGGCTGTGTATTGGGGCCTTTGGGAGCAGGTCCCCGTATTGAGCGGGAATTTTCAAAATGCCTTCTGTTGCACTGTTCATTACCTACCGGTCTTTGGCGTGCTTGGTCTTACTCTCCAAGACTTGAAATATCTCGCATGCTCACGAATGGTTTCCTCAGAGAAGCCTACCGGCAGGACATGGACAATGCTCACACTCCGGCCCATTGGCCGGGCATGTGTCCGCCTAAATATCTTCCATCAAACACGGATTGAATTTTAAGACTTCCTCGTACATTGTATACCTAGCACAATCAACCCTCCATCATCTCCTCGGGAGGAGCAGCCCCTCCGCCTCCGCCTCCTCCACCGCCCTGCTCTCTGTCTCGGCGTGTAGCCTGGACAACGTCGTCAACGCGCAGAAGAACACGAGACGCTTCGATGGCAGTCTTAAGAATTTGGATCTAGATGTAATGCCGTTAGTAGCTGAAGCGAACAATGTCTGTAGTCCGGAGGCTGACTGACCTTGACGCTGGCGGATTCGTAGAGTCCGTACTCTTTCATGTCTACAATCTTGCCGGTCTCACCATTGATACCCCACGAGTGTTCGCCATTGGCATGCTTCGCCTGATGTCATTCATGAAATTCGTAAACATCGGAATCCAAACCATAACACACAACTCTCACCCTGAGCTCGGTCAACACACGCATAGCGTTGCCTCCGCTGTTCTGGACGAGGGTCCTGGGGATGACCTCCATGGCATCCGCGACAGCTCGGAAGGGCCACCCTTCCACACCAGTGATTGTCCGCGCCTTCGCGTGGAGTCCGACGCTGATGGCCATCTCGGTAGCACCACCGCCGGGGGCGAGGGAGGGGTTGAAGAAGACGTTACGCGCAACAGACATGGCATCCGCCAGGTTACGGTCGATTTCGTTGAGGATGTCCTTGGATGGACCGCGCAGGAGGATCGTGCAGGCTTTTGGCGTCTTGCATTCCGTCAGGAAGGTGAAGTAGCTGCAGGAGATTGTCAGAATAAATCCGTGATAGTTCTTGAAGAATGAGAGACGTACTCATCACCGATTTTCTCAATGTTGAAGAGACCACACTCGGTGCCAACGTCGGACTCTCGGAGATCTTCCAATCTGTTGACGATGGTGGCGCCAACTGCTCGTGCTATCCGGTTGTTGTCGGATTTACGGACACGACGGATGGCAGAGACGTTGGCCTTGAACAAAAAGTGTTGTGCGTAGTCTTGGAAGCGTGTGAGATCAGGATTGCGATCCACGTGTTGAAGACAAACACTTACCGGATACACCCTTTTCTGTGATGACAAGATCGGGCTTGAACTCCAAGATTTTGTCTACCATCGCCTTCACCTGCTCTTCCTCGATCTCCTGTATCCGCGACCAATCCGCCTCCTTCGATATCTCGATGTTAGTCTGGGACTCTCCCTTCTTGTACTCCAGCGGGCAATCCAACAAAAGAATCCTCGGATTCGCAATCCGTCTCCGCATCTTCGGGTGCGTGATGTCCTTGTTGATCATGACACCGTCCAAAACACGACTCTGCTCGATTTCTCCTCCTGGCACCTTCTCAACACGTGCGTAACGCTTGATATCAACGGTCTGGATTCCGCCCTCGTTTTGAGCGACGGTGCGTACGGCGTGGAGAGCCAGTTTGCACATGAGGTCGGACCATCGCATGACAAACTTGGTGCCAATGGAGGTTTTGATGAGCGACAGCATCTCGTCGTCGTTGGAGGTATCTATTGGGATGGAGATGCGCTTGATGATCTCCAGAGCCTCCTTAAGGGCTTTGTTGTACGCAGAGATAATGACGACCGGGTGGATGTCGCGCTCGAGCTGTGAGAGCGACTGTGCCAAGATTTCACCCGCTTCAAACATACGTGCAGTTGAGTACAGTGCAGAATAGATGACACGATAAAACTCACCCAGGATGATTACACTCGTCGTACCATCACCACACTCCTCGTCTTGTGTTCGGCTCAACTCAATCATGTTTTTGGCTGCAGGATGCGCAACGTCGATTTCTCGCAGGATAGCGTTTCCATCGTTTGTCAAGCTGGACAGTAGAGCATGAACACCTTGCGATCCCCGACCAAGAAGAATAAGACGTACAGAATGCCGCCCATGGGATCCAAGATCATTTTGAGCATGGCCTTTGGCCCAAGACACGTCCGAATAACATCTGCCACGGTCTGCAAGATCATGAAGATGAGTCTCCGGCTATCTCAGAACCAAAAGATACACACCTTGGCTGCTGTGATATTTGAGATCTGCGCTTTCCGACCTGACTGCCTCTCCGGCGCAGTGTCTGCAAACCATCTTGGTCAAATCGCGTCGTGCAAGCTTGCAGAACTGAAAAACGTACTCATCACAAACACGGGTGTCTGTCCGTTCATTTTGGCAGAAAAGACAAAGGAAAGAAAGTAAAACGAGGTGCTGGATAGATCTGGAGGATCGTGAGCAGCGCAGAGCGGTACTATTAGATTTCACAAATGAGCGGACGCGTTCGCCGTTGTACGCGTGGGAATTAATTACTGGTTCGAGCACGCTGGCAACTCGCTCGGACTCCGAGTCAGCAATGACAGCATGGCTCAGGCTGCATCTTCAACCTCATGAGTACGACAAATCCAATCATCACCTTGGACCTTGTAAGTGTTTGTGTTTGTTCTGTGTAGCGAGAAGTTAACTTGAGGATAGCTAGGTCCTTGATCGTCACACTGCGAAAGATGTACTGCGAGCTGTGCTGCATTCCATCCTCTTCCACCGGCTACTGGGCTTCGTGCTTCCCAAGACCTTCGAGGTTCTCGATGTCACTATGGTATGTACATTTGATATGTGAACACACTCGGGCAGAATATGATACAAGGGTAGCCGGCGGTAGATGACGCGAATGTCGAGCAGTTGGTCGATCAGAAAGTAGATGTCTTTTGGAAGGGTATCGAAGGCGGCTTGAGCAAGCGTGGTCAGGTCAGCTCCAACATTATCTGTATGACCCACGACACTGAAACCACGATACAGATATCTGTGACATTTTCAGAGAAGAGGGCGAAGAAATCATGGTTCTTGGTAGGAGAGGTGAGCATCTACAGGTACCTCGTTCCCCACATTTCGTTGACCCTCAATTATAGGAAGAAGTGCCATGGGAGGAATGGTTGGTTGCAGTACTATTTATTCAGAGACCTTGCTGAAGCTCTTCGCAGGATAGTCAATGCGGAAGTCAGGCAGCCGACCACAGAGCGGGGTGCGTGAACACGATTGGAGGTCCGCTTCTTCACCTCTAACTTCCCTCCTCAGACCGACAAAGGTTCAACTCTGACCTTTCGTCTACCCTGACGAAGAGTCTGAAGACTATGCTCGTGCACACATCGTCAGAGTCGGGGAGAGCAGCAGTCCCACTCATCACTAATTCGCAGGGGATCTCGCCGTTCCCTTACAAGATCACAGTGAAGATGAACGGCACCGAAGTCGGATGAACTCTTCCTTCGTCTCTTGTAACTCGTATCTATCGGATTGTATCTGTGAGTTGTCCTTACCTCGCGCCTCATGCATCGCTCTGATTGAAATCGCGCAGTAATCAATGTATCTCTCGTTTTACGTTGGTGTAGCATTACACGTACCTTCTCATACTTGCTATCCCCTCCTTTATGAGATATGACTGATGAGAAACAAGGTCTTGCGCATAGCAACTTGATGCAGTGGTAGCGTGCGGGGCCCATATGTGTGAAGTTCCTAGATCAATACTAGGAGTTGCTCATATGCAGGCTCTGGCCAGTCTTTTTGCATCTGCTTGTTGTTTACACGTACCTGTGTATTCTGGTTTACGTGCACTTTGGATTTACATCGTGATTTTCGCGATTTCGCTAAGATAACATGATTGTTGATGGGCCATTGCTCGAAAACAACAACCACAACGACAAGACAAGATGCAAGAGACGTAAGTATCATAACCTCCGTTCTTACATGGCGGAGCACAGTCACTTCAAGCGGCTCAGCTTTGATTGTACTGCGGAGAAGCCTCGATCCGCAGAATCAAGAAGCTTCAAATATCGCACGACGCAGACCTCAACATGATGCAGCCTGGTGGCTGTCACCCAAATTCCAGGACGTCGGCTACTAGTCACAATGCGATATGGGTATGATAATGCCTTATTCCCCGTTCTGTAGAAGCTGTTCACGGCATCGTGCAGGGAAAGGTGTTGATGGCCATTGCCATGTGAGTATATCATTCTGTGATCTGTTGTTCTGGCAGCGCTCACGCACTGTATTAGGATTAAGACGTGCCACTATACAAAAACCCATGAGACCCACGGTTGGTCAATCACCCTTCTCTGCTCGTCCCCCTCACCCACCGTTGACTTTCTACCCTCTATGATTATTAGTAGCCCTGGCCCTATGGATACGAACAAGTTCGGATTTGGTGAGCCATACTTTTCCTGGGTATCCATAACGCTGATAGAGCTGTCTCCAAACGCAGACGCTAGCGCTCCAGTCGATCTCGCGGCAGTCGACGCCGCAGTTGTGTCTCACCTGCTACCAAAGTTTGTCCGACAACTGGATTCGAATGAAGTCTTCGCCAGTTTCTATAACACCATCTGGGGCCAACAAAACTACGGCCCTCACAATGTGATCGAGAACCGATCCATTCCCCGTGACGGGAGCCCATCGAGTCGGCTGGACGATGCATTGTGCAAAGTACCTAATCAATGCCTCGTTTTCCCAGGATTCGACTTGGGGCTTTTCAATCTCTCCTGCGCTCTTGTTAGACAAGAGTACATCAAGGGGCTGAAAGTTATCAGTGAATTCTCCAAACGTCCGAGAGATATTATCTCTGATTACTTTACGACGGACACTTGCGATTCACTTCCACACACTCTCTTCGAACACTTCAAAGATGGTGACTCCGTAGGGAGTCGCGATAGAGCGGGAGGTGTGTCTGTTGTCGCACATCCAGGAACAGGTGCGCCACAGTAGCATATGTTTATACTGTGCTTCTCATCCAGTTCATCGCAGGCAAATCACTGTTTTTGAGATATACACTTTTGACCCGGCTGCTCGCACGGAGAACGACGGTGTGGACAGACGGGCCCGACTTGTATATCTTCACCAACGAAGGTGTATTCCATGTGTCCAAGCCAACCAATGCCCTGGCCCGGGAGCTGTCCACTCTTCTACCCACCTCGACGTGGGCTCTCGTAGACTCCACCCCTGAAACCCCCAGCGTCCCCGAGTACATACTGCACTTGGACGTCTTCGTCCTCCAAGCAGCGTGCTCGCGCCCGGATTGTTTTGACTGGCTCGCAAGGACGAACCGCGTCTCTACGAAATACTATATGGAACCATGGAATCTCGCGGAACTCATCGCTGCGTGAGCCATCATTTTAAATGTGTAGATGAACTTCTAATAACACCTCCTATGCAGTAAAGACCTTCATCTCACCTCCCCGGGTGCATTGTCCGAAGTGGACATTGCCACGAATTTCGACACTTTCGGGCCCTCTGCTCGCCTTGTCTTCACGGAGTGTTCCGTGGCCACGTTCCATCGCGACGTGTTGGGCTGCGCAGGGCAACTACGTGAAGGAGCCTTGTCGGAATGCATCCATCGCATGAAGCAAAACGAGTTTCGCGACGATTGTCATAAGCTCCTTGTTCTCCAGCCAGGCGCCAGGCGGGACGAGCCGCAGGTTGTGGCTAGAACCCGTTACGCGTGCAAGGTGCTTCAGCATGAAGGTCTGCAAAGTGTTCCCACTTTGGTGGACAAATTGCACACCCCAGCAGAGTTTGTGTTGGAGTACATCATGCGCACGCACTTCACTAAGGGTGGAACTTTCCCCCTCGTTACTGTGCCTTCGCGTGGCGACATGAACGGTAAAGGCAAGTTCCTGCCTCAGACGACGTGGAAATTCACCGTCCCGACGTATCAGCATGTCCGCGCCAACCCCGATTCTTGGCTGAGAGTCGGTTATCGTTCTGAACCGGCCATCCACATCACTGATAGTCCACTCGTCTCAGCGTCAGGGGTTGCCTCGCCCATCGAGCCTGTAACTCCCTTTACTCCCTTCACGCTCGCACCGATGACCAGACAAGCCAGTCTTGCGGCGCCATCCACGCCTGCCACCGCTCTCCCTCGCTCCAATTCGGAATCTAGAGCGTACTACCGGTGGCTTGCACACCCCAGCGAAGTGCCGTCCAAGGAACCGGAGGAACTTCCGCCGAAGCCAGTTTCCGTGCACCTGCCACCTACTCACCAGGACGTGAGGCAGCCTATGCGGACGGGGTTTATCCCGCCTCGGACGCGCTATGCGCCGCCGTACGACTTCATCGCGTACAACGCCGAAGACCACTCGGCCATCGTGTTGGAAGCGTTCTACGCATCCACTGAACGCTCGTTCACGATGTCGGCGCAAGGTGTGAAGTGGTTGCAGACGAAGCGTGTGACGAAGATTTCGTATGTTGCGGTCCTGCTGGGCCCGCATGCGAATACGACGCTCGAGTTCCATCAACCGGCGGCACCTTTCTTTGCGGACACAGTGAACGTTTATGTAAGTTTGCATGATACCTATGGGCAGCCGTGGTCCCAATGATTGGTGTAGATATATCTTGTTGTATTGTCCTATCGATCACACGCATGTAGAAATAGATTGCAGCGCGTTGTATACACCCATGTTTTGTACCTCTTGTGCTTTGATGGTTGAATGGCGGGCGACGGCGTATACCCGGACATGCCCTTTTTCCAACTGTGGTCGAAGAAGTATTTCTTGCGATTGTTTCTGAGTCTACCTCTATATAGATGGAAAACCTTGGAAGAGACTCCTGCTTGGGTGCGGAGATAAGGAAGATATGATTCAACGAAGCATTGTGGATATGCACGACACAGATACTTTATATGGCTTACTCTCCGTACGTCTACGGTCTATCACCAACGCTACTGCAGTTGCTTGGACCCATTTCGACGCGATGCCTCTGTGATATCGAACTGACAGTCGATGAGACATCAGAACGTGAAGAATCAGCTTGAAATCCAGAGAGCCATGACAACAATCCACGCACTTTGCACGATTCCAACATACTATCATGACTCCGACGGCTCTGGACCATAGTATACTCGTGAGAACAGCCAGTAAATGAGCACTTTGAGCTCTGAGATGGCTCCTCCAGGTTGCGTGGCTTTGACTGCACTCCTCCAGCAAGACCCGCAATGGACACTCTGCGCTACTACCTGCATAACGAATTACAAGGAACATACCCGCCTACTCGTGGGGGACGACTGCAATGAAGCTGTAGCCGCGGACCTGTACTGGGACCAGTACCGTGGAGGTTCCCATCGTTCGACACCACATTCGTGGCACAGGACGATAGCTGCAAGTACGTTCGCAGGAGGATGCAAGAGAAGTTGCTTGGCCTCCCAACGGCACTTGTTATGGACAGACAAGAGATTTAGGTGCTGTGTGCCAGTAATGTCCTTGAATTCTTCGTGCTGCCAGTAGGACCAGGATTCGACTGGGTGAATACAAAGATGCCCGTACTGCAATGTCGATTACGCTTTGCAGCTTGAGGTAGCAGCCTAGGGCATAAACCCTGACCGGTTCTCTCTGCAAAAGGTGCGGTTGGACAAACAGCTTTTCGATTCGAGAAAGAATGGATGGCAGGAGCCCGAGATACTGAGCGATTGTATATATGTTCGCTATTTCGGTCAGATCCTGTATGGCTGGGGCAGGAATGGAAGGGTAGACAAAGCGAAGAACCGCGTCCATTGCAGTGGCAGGCGATTGTAAGACTGAAAGCGGTGACCCAGTGTCATAGGAACTAATGAGGGTAGGGGCCAGGGAGGCCGCAAGGATCCGAAGCTCTACGTAGAAATTGGCGAAGCTCGTGCGACTCTCCGACTGCGTTTGGATAGTAATATTATGTGCGCCACAGTGCTTAGCAAAGGGTGCGTGGCCGTTCCGAGTTCAACGAGATTTGATAGGGCCCAATTCAATGGACGGGGAACGCAGACGCGGTACAGCCTGGACATTGTCCCCTTCAGGCCCTGGAGTAATGGAGAGAACGGTTGTCATGAGGGAGGAACGGTAGGGCGAAGGAAGAAAAGTCTGAGGCACGCTCGACCAATTTCGCGTCGTTAATGAGCGCGTTCGTGACGTATTGTCACAAGTCGTGATCGGTAAGTCACACCTAGTCAACCATCCGGCCGTTCAAGCATTCGACGAAGGTGATACAACAAAATCAGTATGGATACACGTATGAGATCAGGAGATAAGATACAACTTCCAATTACCAGAGAATCCAAACCCACGACTGAACCGACACGCTAACGCAGTCCATCCATGTCTACCAGGTCCCAGCCGTCTTCTTCCTCTATAATCCTCTCGCGATGTGCGCCGTTCTTGGCTCGACCGACGATAGTGCCACGAACACGTGCCCGGCTAGGATTCGCTGCAGTTGCTTGTAACAACTGGGTGAAGTCAAGGCTGAAGGTGGAGGGCGTTGGCGCAGGAAGATACGGGTAAGTTTCGTGCGATTTTCTATAGGATGGATACGAGTTAGTGATCATGATCATTCTGAAATGCATGCGATCGCACCTGCCAAGTTCTGTACTGCAACAAACCGCCCATAGGTTTCCAAGGACTTCCCCCGCCTGCGCAAGCGGAACTTCAACAGCCTGAGTATGTGCAAGGTAACATACATCATACAACAGCATTGCCAAAGCAGTCGTAAAGGAGCTTCCGCTCGCAGAATTGCTGGTAGGTTCCTCCTCGTACGTAGAATCAGCCATGGTGGATCCTGAAGAGATGGATGTAATTTGAGCAGGGGAGCTGACGGAACGAGGTTGTGCCCCAGGTCGGCCGGATATTGTGCGGCTAGTTGGTGCAGCGGGGGACGTCGGGGAATTAGCAGAGCTTGCAGGTGGAGCAGAAGATACATGAAGAGGGTGTTTTGTGGACCATCTGCGAGCAAGTTAGCGAGGCGTTATGAACACTGATAACAACATCTCTTACCTTGCCCATCCTCCATGTTCGCCACCTCGAATCGCACCTATCCAAGGCGTACCAACACCTAACAAACCCCGAGACGTCGGAGAGCTGGCTGCAGATGAAGAAGGGGGCGTCGATGATCGACTCCAGACGACATCGAATGGTAGCTTAATACCCAAATAGAAGGCCAGTAATGAGATGAAGTGGAGGGTATGAGTGAGAACAGCGTTAATATGATCCGGTGGGTATCGTCTCATGTCTCCTGGAACAGGTAGAACAAGACCACCAATGGTCCATTCTCCCTTTGTTCCTGCTTTTCCGCCGAGAGGCGGTCTGCCTCCAACTTCCACGACGCTGAAGACTTCGACCAGCTCCTGCACTAGCCCAGAGCGAGCGCGAGTAAGTGTCTCCGCGAGTAACGACAATCGATACTGGGTTTCTTCTATTTGCGGGCTCAGATCTGGATCTGCACCCTTCTCACCAGATGCAAAGGTGCTGCTAGTGATTCGATGATTATGTTGAGTCAAAGGCGGACGCGGCGATGCAGGTGTGAGACGAGGCGTCTGTGGCGATGACGACACTGCGGTCATAATAGGTCGGGCGTTCTGTGGTGAAGTCGATGCATTGGTTTGAATGACAGGACGTGAAGGTGAAGGTGTATGAGAAGACGTGGAAGAAAAGCGACGAGTTTGTAATGCGCGAGCAGATGAGAGATTAGACATGTGGGTATGCAACGATGCTGATGAAGTGCTTGCTGGTAACGGAGGTGAAGCGGATGAGGAGGAGGCGCGAGATTGAGTGTAAGAGCCTGTAGAGGATGCAATAGCAAGCATGCGCCGTCGATTGGCCAGAGACTCGCGGAGGTTTCTAATGGATTCACGAGCTGCAGAAAGAATAGATCAGAATGAATTCCAGGCGTATACCATATGAGAAAGTAAGGTAGCTGAGCGCGACACCTATGTAGCTGAGCGCGACACCTATATAGGTGCTCGTCTCCCTCGACATCCCATCACGTTGAGCGACGCAATCAAATACTCACTTCGTTCATTGACTTTCCTGACAGTCTCTAAGCCTTCCCAAATCTCCCGAACCCTGTCTTCCCTACCCTTCAGATCAGCTCTTCTTAGGCGGGCAGGTTCGACGATGGTTGTCAAGGCTCGGTGAGCAGAGGCGATGTGCGCATCGCGGTCGGTCGTGGTGTGACTGTGTTGAATACGAAATGCGGAGATGCTAGATGAAATCCATGTCGTGTATCAGGTTTATAATTGGTAGGTAAATAGGCGGACTGCGTACTGTTGCTTGAGACAGTTCTCACAGTAGAACTGCCGTTGCTTGAGCTCGCAATTCTGACACTCCATGGAGCTCATCGTCTCAAGACCATCGCCAGGTTGATATGAATGGGGTTCACGTCGAGTAAGTCATGGTCGGGTGTGAGCGGGAGGTGACCAAGTTATGGTCGGCAGCGACCCGGCATGTTGAGCGGCCTATCCCTTTTGGGACATCCCTGAAGGCCGAGGACCACCCACCAAGTACCCATTGTATTGCTTGTATCTTTCTACCGTTCTACAACAATGCCGCATATGAGTCGGGAATGGCCAACACAAACTCTTTATTCGTCCTATCTCTTTTTGAGAGCACAAATTCAAACCGCCATCGAATTGTGACCACTCGAGGCACGGAGAAATTGGGACGCTTGAACGTGAAGTCGTTCATCTCAATCGGCAAGAGCTAAATGGATCGACATAAGCTGATGAGGCTGACCGGCCTCTTCGAATTCATCACCCTGTGAGAAAAGCAGTGTAAGCGGATTGAGCTGCCCAATTGTCGCAAGTAACTCGGAGACCTGGAAGAAAGATCGAAGCTCGCAGACGAAGGAGCAGTACACTCTGTAGCGAACCAATGCATACCTCAGATGTGTACCCTAGCCTTAAACAGTATCGATGAGCTGGATGAGCAGACATACAACAAAAACTGGGCAGCCTACTTTGCATAGAATGCCTTAGCCTGAACTTGAGAATAGGCAATGATGCGAACAGTTTTGTCCGTGTAGTCCTCCCCTTGTGTAACGAGAGCCTGTCTAGCCTCTTCCTTCACATACGAATGCAGTGCTTCCGCCAGTTTCTGTCCCAGTTTCAACTGCCTGCGTTCTTTCAGCACAACAAGACATCCTAGCTTGTAGTAGCCGTCGAACTTGATGCAGCGGATCGTAGCCACTGGTTCGTGTGATGGCAGAAGTATCAGCAGGAAATGAGTGGCAGTATCTTCATACCTTCGTTCCGAGGACTGTGAGCCATCTCACTTTCATCGATGAGTGAACTTGAAGAGCGTACTTGTCAAATTCGTCTCCCAGAGGAAAGCCTTGCTCGTGGATATAAACTTTGATACGAAGGTCCCAACATTGTTGTCGCAAGGCTTCCCAACTTTCCTTCTTGTCTCTGGGAATGATCGTAATGACTTCGTGTTCGATCGTTGTGGACATTGTTACACAGTGAAGGATGGGTACTATAGAAATCAGCGCTCGGTGCAGGAGTCTGAGAAAAGATCCTGAAAGACTCGGACATATTTATACCGAAATACTCAAAGATGTTCAGTAGAGATATGGTGCATGGTACGTGTAATTCATTCGCAGAATCCCATTTTTCAGTAAACTACGCAGCATTAGATGCCTCGACCGCCTCATCCGCATCTTTGTTAAAAAGAGCCTTCATGAACTCTCCTAAATCAGAGTCGTCCATCAATCCAAGCTGAGCATGAATAATGAAAAGCGACTCCAAACAGAACACGTCCGTCACAGGAATCGATACAACGGCAGCTACATTGTCCGAAAGATACAGAATGATCGCAGCGTACAGAAAGTACGCTGACAAGTTGCGGTTCGGTGCACTGAACAGCCAGAGCTTGTATTTGTGAGCCAACCTGCGCTTTGCCATACGGAGAATTTTTGCAGACGGAGTCGGCTGACGGTCGATACGTATGCCGCGGCTAGTGAGGTATGAGTAGGAGAGGGTGGCGCTGATGGACATGATGAGGGAGAGGTAAAGGCAGACGCTGACGGCTTTGTCGAACTTCAGTTCTGGCCGTCCGTTGAAGGCGCTTTGGACGTATTGAAGTATAGTAGCATCCAAGATAGCCATGAAGATGCTCTGGAGATAGGAATGAGAATGGAAGCCATGAATCAGACCCATGATAAAGGAAGCTGTACTCGCAATCCTAGCGTTTTGGCACCCTTCGGCGATCAGCTTTTCATCTACATCGTTGAGAAGGATGAACTCTTCAGTGTCCTCATCTACGGTATGTGCCTCTGAATTGCTGCTCGGCCCATTGATGTGAGGTCCACCTACGATGTGATATGAGAACGCGACGCAATTCCACCGGTAAGCTACTCACCTCTGATACTGCCCCGAGACTTCGACGATTGAGAACCGACATCTCTCGTTTCTTCTGCGATGTATTTGTCAGTATTGCATCCGGCGCCAGCGACAAACCTAGGTCTCACCTTCAACTTCAAGACCACCGTCAGAGAGGGCCAATTGACTGAGTATCCTCCCGAATGGTAGTACTATGACCGTGAACTTCAGACATGACGTGCTTGTCTTGTACTTGGATACGAAATGTTCGCGACAGGAAGGGCCGTCTATGTACCCTCTGGCTTGACGCTATCGGTAAAAAGCTAGGAGTGCGTTTCTTCTAGCCTGGGCCTGTGGTACTAGCCACTAGTAGTAGGCTCTGGACTTCATTCGCAACGTGAGACAGGCGTGTACAGCCGAAATCATGCCAAGTCACATGCCTCAAGACCTAGAATATATGCCTGCGATACGAAAAGCTGCGCAGCTAGACTGTCAATGCATCGTGAAAGTCACGAAGGCGACAAGTGTCAATGAAGCAAGAGAAACGTATCAGCGCAGCGACAGAACATCAAACCTCACGCTATTTCCTGATGTGTTCTCAACATGAGACTGCCTCGGCATTAGTATCAAGAGCGTGAAGCGCAATGAAGAAATATAGAGCAGTTATGACGAGAAGATACAACCTCGCGAAGGCAAGTCATGAGCTTTCTCGTTTCTCCCTCTCCATCCGCCCTTCCGCCTCCAACTCCCGCATCGCAGCCTCTGCCCAACCTGAAAACCCTCGCTCCCTGAAGGCAGTTGTCAACCGTTCCTCGGCAGACGGCCACGACCATTGAGTCGCTACTGCTCCAAGGTAAGAATCTGGAGCATTAGCATCCCAGTCTTGCGGGTTGTCTTCAGGTTTGGGAGAACGGTGGATTCGGGAAGATAGACCCGGCATGTAGGTGATGATAGCCTGCCGCATCCGATGTGCAAACTCTTCCGTCTACTGAAGATTGTCAGCTCTCTGAATATGAAAAAGTCGTCGTGAAACACACATCCTGTACACCCATAGCGAGCTTAATTCCCCAAACGATAGAGACAGCGCTGGTGGTTACAATCATCGTAGCAATACCGAAAGCCTTCGCAGAATACAGAGCCCCATTGAAATCGTCCTCCGCTCCAACGACCGAAGCTTCTTGTGCAATTGTGGATGTTTTCGGTCTTGGCGGAGGCGGAAGGGGAGATGTTGTCCTGGTCGACGCGACTGCTCGTGAGGGGACGGTATTTTCTCCAGAGGTCCTAACTCCACGACGTGGTGGAGGGGCATCCTTTACGGAACGTACTACTGTGCTGGACCACTGTCTGCGCATGAGGACCACAGGAACGGCAAATGCGAGCGTAGTAAGTGCCAGCTACTAGAACGCAGAAAATTGGGACCACAATGGCATATTTGTTAGTAAGTGTCACAGAGGATGTAAAATGTGAACGCACCAGAGATACTGGGACCCATTTCGGCATTGGTTTTCGATCGTCTTCATGTACCATGTCACTGACTCCTGGGAGTCTGAAGCCAACGGAACAACTCGGTTCAGTTGTGGGGTTATCTCTGGCCATGGTAGATGCGAGCAGTAACAGGCGGCTGGAACAATGAGGGTATGTCCGGATATGTTATCGTATGTCAGTCTAGCATAAAGGGACTGTGTGCAAACTGTGTGCGTCGAAGGCAGGAGGCAAGCAGGAGGAAGACGAGAATAGGCGCGCTGTTACAAGAAGCGACATTGAATTTGAAGCGATATGTGGCCGCCAAGTGGCCGCAAGATATTTCACAAGGACACTTTACAGAAAAGTGCATGCGGCATGTAATGTGTATCATGTAGTGTGCATAGACAACAAGTGCAATAATGACGACGATAGAGAAAGTGCACGGCTATAAACACAGCAGCTCATTTTGACGTCCACCCCTCTCCTCCCAAAGTCATGAACAGGTGAAAGTTCATGCCTTTCCAGCGGCCTTGACAGCCTTCCTGACGTGGTCTGTGCGGACCTTTTTCGCCAGCATGACTGTGAATCGCTCGAAGTCGGTCAATGACCGTCGCTTCGCGATGGCAGCACGCTTCTGTGCCCAACTCGACTTGGTCCACTTCTCGATGATTCCCTCAGCCTCAATCTGCTTCTTTACTGTTCCTGAGCCAGCAGCGCGGGGAAGTTTCGTGAGTTGGAGGGGGGTAAGAGTGAGGTGGCGGAAGGGGAATGATTGGCGGGGAACGCCAGTGGTAGGACCGTCGATGATCGCCTGTGTGCATGTCCCGTTCATCAGTCGATTCTCTAGACTTTGAACTCTAAGAATGTGCGTACCCGGTTGTGGTCAATGATCTCGCAGATGATGGCAATATGTCCTTCATAAGGACCAGACTTGAGGAGGACCACCCGTCCAACCTCGACGAAGCGCTTGAATGTAGAGTCTGCGGCCTGCAAAGAGGATAGAGATGATGAGCACACAATCAAATCCCAGGACCTTGGACAATGGAAAGGGAATCGAGTTCCCGGTGGACCCGTTTGGATTCCCAACACCAACACCAACACCACCTGGACCTGCATGCCTATGCATCTGTCCATCCGAAGTTCCATCCATCCATCCACCCATTTCTCTCCCACAAATCCAGCATCCACGAGTCCATCGAACTGTCCTGAACGGTCGCTATACCCACCGACATGGAGTGTGTTCGAGGAACGTCGAAAGTCTTGAGGTCTTGCGTTGATATGGGCGGGCGTCGGGAGGCTGCAGCGTCGGACTCAAATCGGAGAGCGCCGAAATATTAGGTAATAGACGCTAATTCCAAATTTGGATGAGTAGGTTGGCGGACCGCGGCGGCGACTTGGACGCGTTGACGGTGACGTGCCAAGTAGGCGACGCAGACTTCGCATCTTGCCAAGCAGCAACGTCCATACTAGTTCGCATATCACTGGGTCTTTCGGACATTATCTCTGTGCACATGGCCTGGCAGATGAGCCGCGTGAATTTGTATCACAGGTGGGATACACTTTCTCTCAGCAGTGAAATACGTCTGACGCGATGGTCTAGTCGTGTTGAAATCCACGCGTGTACGATTGCTGAGGAGGTATGATTTGGTCGCTTCTTTCTGGTCTCTTGCAATAAAGTATCGTTAACAATCGTTAACGACATGCTGGTGAGTGAAGAGGTTGTCATTCATGAATCAGGTCACGAAGCTTGAACGACGCTCAATGCCAGCATGTTGGAGGTAATTCGTCTCGTTGTGGATGGTGCTGTCACAGCCTTATCTCTCAGATGCAATGTTCCGACACCTTGTCGTCTTCCATGGTCTCCAGAGGACCTCCGCTCAATCGCAAGGAAATACCGTGGGTCCTTGGCTCCTTCTACAATTCTGAAACCGTACTTATGAGTTCAGTAGGATAGGTCATCTTTCGGTGACACATCGTTCTGTGTATTCCACAAGGACACCAGAAATAACATCATGCACGCTATGGATGCCGAACATTACGTTACTTTTGAGTCGGAAAATACAAGACTCTGCGTCCATGAGGCTCTACTTGAAGACCTATCTTACAAGCTTTTCTCAGTCTCTTATCCGACGCGGATAATTTGCCATATGGGCGAAGCTCTTGGCTTGTTTATCTCCACGCTGCCTATTCTGCGGTATTGTTTCCTCTGAGCGTATAAAATCTGGTGCAAACCTGGTCAAGAAACCTCAGTCGACTCTCGTCTTCGACTACTGGTCTTGGTCTCAATAACCCCCAGCGCTCGAACTTCCTACCGTACCCACATAGATGCAGTTCAACAAATTCTTCAACTCGATTCTGCTCGCGGTTCTCTATGCCTCTGCTGTTGAGGCTTCGCCTTTGGTCCCAGGTGCCAAACTTGCCACCCACCGGGTCCGAGAAGTCAGCACTGACTTCAAGGTTGAGACTTTCCACCCCGAGTCTGCTTATCAGGTTCGTTTCGCGGTGGTGTCGAATATCATCGTTGCACTGCTCATGTCTTTTGTAGACTTTCGGAACTGGTGTTGACCATCCTCTGCGCAAGCGTGAGGACGCCACCGTCGGAGACGCGGCTATTGCCTTCGTCGAGTCTCATCTCGGCGTCAAATCCCACAACATTCAGATCAAGTCCACTGCTGAGACCTCAGAGACTAAGCACGCTTACATCCAGCAAAAGCTGAACGGTGTTCCGTTCGCCAACGCGGTTGCCAATGTTGCTTTCAACAAAGACGACAAAGTTGTAGCTTTCGGTAACTCATTCGTGAAGCCCAGTCAGTGACCTTCATTTTCCCTCCTGTGAGGCTAATCAACTGAATTCTTTTTTCTAATAGCCAAGGTTGCCGCGTCCACTCCTTCGATCCAGATTACAGACGCCATCGCGACCGCTGAGAAGAAGTTGAACGGCAAGTTCGACGCCGAGAATTTTCCTGCCCCAACTCTTGAGTACCTTGCCAAGCAAGACGGCAGCGTAGCTCTCACGCACGTCTTCCAAGTGCGCAATGAGGACGCCAACACGTGGTATGAGGCGTTCGTCGATGCTCACACCGGCGAGCTTGCCTCTGTCACCGATTTCCGGGCTGAGGCTGCTGTACGCTTCTCTTCATCAAATAGCATTGATGGTCGCTGCACTGACTCGGCTATTTTTAGTATCGTGTCCTCCCGATTACCAGCGAGATCTTGACCGACGGGTTCCAAACCTTGGTCGATCCCCAAGATACGACTGCGTCACCCCAGGGATGGCACAGCGACGGTACCACCAGTACCACTGCTACAGCGTCAGTCCATCTATATTTTTGCTCTGACATCATGCTTAGTATTTCTTGACGATCAGTGGAAACAACGCGGTAACCTTCAAGGGTAGCCAATCGGCTACTACCTCTCAATCCGGGACCGGCCTTCAGTTCATCTTCCAGCAAAATCCCAACGCCTCACCGACAACTCAAGTTAACCTCGACGCAGCTCGTACCAACGCGTTCTACATCGTCAACACCGTGCACGATATCTCGTATAAATACGGCTTTACCGAGGCTACGTTCAACTTCCAGAACAGCAACTTTAACAAGGGCGGGAAGGGTAATGACCGTGTCACCGTCTCGGTCCAGGACAAGAGCGGCACTGACAATGCCGATTTCACGACCCCTCCCGATGGGCAGAGCGGAGCTATGAGGATGTTCTTGTGGGACATCACGAGCCCTGAGAGAGACGGTGCTCTTGAAAATGATATTGTCACGCACGAGGTACATTTCTCTTGACTCCCATTTATTTGTTTTATTGATCATGCGGGATTGTAGAACACTCACGGTATCACCAACCGCCTAACGGGTGGGGGAACTGGACGTTGTCTCCAAGCCACTGAAGCTGGCGGTTTGGGGGAGGGATGGTCAGACGCGTTCGCTGAGTAAGTCCCCACCCTCTGATTTTAGCAGAAAGCGGTTTGTTCAAATCAGGTCTGTTTTAGATGGTCCGAACACACGTCTGCCGCCATATCGGACTACATTATGGGGCAATATGTCAACAACGGTGCTGGAATTCGTAGCCACTCCTACTCCACCTCAGCGACGAATAATCCCCTCCGGTATTCATCGGTTGCTACACTCAATGAGGTGCACGATATCGGCGAGGTTTGGGCTAATATTCTGCATAATGTCTATGCTGCCCTCGTAGGCGTCCACGGGTTCTCTACCACTGCCCACACCGATCCTACGTGCGTCACCCTTCTCTTGGAATTAGCGGTACATACTGACGTTGTTACAGCGGCCCCGAAGGAAACATCGTCTTCCTCCACCTCTTCATCGACGCCCTTTCCCTGCAGCCTTGCAACCCTACTTTGCCTACCGCTCGCGATGCCTGGATCCAGGCTGACGTCAACAGGTACAATGGCGCGAACAAGTGCACGCTCTGGAAAGCCTTCGCCAGTCGTGGGTTGGGCCAGAACGCGAAGAATCACAAAGACGACACTACTGTTCCCGCTGGCTGCTAAACAGTTTTCATACCCTCCATTCCTGTCGCTCTGAAATCGCTATTTCTCTAGCTTCTCAAGGTCTAGATTTTTGAAGGTCTTACTTCCGTTCATTCATCAACTGCTTTGTATTCTTGTGTTTCCTGGAATGTACGAGCTGTGGAGTACTGTACACGCTGTATCACTAAGCTCGAATCTCAAATCAAACTGCTTCATGTCCTCGTTAAACCAGGAAGCTCGGCGCGACTATCCATTTTGAGAAAGCTATATCTGCCGCTCAGTATGTGGCAGGAACGCATTGTATGAGATCCACGTGATGTTTATCACGGGTACTCGCTCCGCAGGTAGTTATCTCAGGCTACTCGCCGTCAAGCGATAGGTTTTCACAACGCTGGCAGTTTTAAGCTACTAGCTAGTCGGGTTGGCAAGGGTTCTGGATGACGACCGACGGAGCTGTAGGAGCCCTCAGGGTCTCTTTCGCCACAGGAGATTCTAGAGGAGATTGCTACTCTGCCGCCGTTCACCGTTTCCCTACTAGTAGTGTCTGATCATGACCGGTTCACGCACGGGTTCAACAGTACTGCTCGCTACCGAATAGAATATCGTTCGGGTTCTTGGAGTTCCTGAAGTATGTCATACAACTGGTCGGCCGAGCGAACGTCGTGCGAGTCAAGGTATAGTGGTGAAACACATCTGAACGGCAGACATTAGGATAGAATTCACTTCAGCACTGGTTCCATGCATTGAACTGTAGACAGGTTCGATATATAGCGGGTGACTTCATTCTGCTTACTCTCTTGCGATCAGAGTCAAGTTTGTGTGCGGGGCGTTGCTGCTTACCCGCGGCGCTACTAGTTGTACCTGACGGCGTCGGCGACCATATACATTGTGGTTCTATGATCGGTTGCGATGTACGTGTGAGCTCGATGGATACTCTGCTATATTGTTCACGCTCACCTCGATCATGTTATGTTTTCACGGAGAAAACAAAACATACGTTCCCATAAACGCGGTCTCGTAGGTATGGATCAGCCACTACCCTGGTTATGTCGTCTTGTTCCCGCGATTTGTCCGCGACCATTGATTCTTATGTCTACGCCTGCGATGACTGAATTGTGTACGGCATTGACCAGGGTTTGCGCTTTGCTGCTAAGCAATCAGGGAGCGTGGCTTGAGTGAGGCTGGCAGCACCCTAGCATGCTGCTGCACACGCACAACTTCTTGCGGTGTAATCGGATTTTTGTCGTGGGCAGCAGGGTCGTCCTACTTACTGCGTATGGTGGCGGGGAGTAGATACCACGGCGCACGCATTGAGGTAGAGTCTCACAATCGCGCGCCCAAGCTTGAGTGCTTCGACTCGCATTCGGGCGAGATATCTTCTCACAGTTCTCAAACTGCCTCGTTTTCCTGTCACGAATGTATTCTTGTCAACTTAAACTTACACTGACGGCGGGAAAACCACTCACTATTAAGCAGTTCTGACAGGTCGCACGGGGGAGCCTTCTAGCATCTGACATGTGTTCGCGTACATCACGTCGTATTTCCAACCTAAGTACAACTTCGTCTTCGAACCGTTGGAGTTGCTTTGAACACGGTATGGCATTGCTGTAGAACCTTCACCGGTCACACCAAATTTCTCCGCCATCAGTCTACGTGAGCTGCGGCCAGAAGGCGATGGAGTCATCACATTGAGCCACACAAAGATGGTACGTCACTTACGACCTGTCTTTCCACAAGCTCCTTCACATCGTCACACCTTCACACCGGACGGCATATGTTCATCTGTACGGGACAGTACGGCAGATAATTGACCACCACGATAGCGAATCCGAGGCTTCAGTGAAAACTATCAGCAAGGGTCGCAGATGAGCAAAATATCGTAACTTGCAGTTTATCCAGCACGCAATTTTCCGAGTGACTCGGAAGAACATGGATGCGGTTGCTAGGACGTGCATCTGAAACAGATGGGATAACAGGCCACGGGCCTCGACGACGTCGATGGGCTGGATGTAGTGATGTATCCTAGGAGGCTAGGAGGCTAGGACCTGTAGGCTAAATGATGTCTGTTTCTCGTGGCAGAGGTTTGTGGCGTCGAATTATGGCAGCGATTGGCTGCACTAGCGGCCGAATAACAGTGTATGCATATGCCTACAGAAGTCGTGTAGACATGAGTACTTTAAAATGTGTCCACGGAAAACCGAAGAAGTTTCTTCAGGCCGAGGCAATGACGGAATGCCTGTGAAGAGGCCATCTATATGAGCGATGCATGCATATGGTGGCTATTGCAGACGGGCCAGCGAAGTTTGTGAAACGTTTGAAACGGCGCCCTGTATCGTGAATTGCAATCTGAATACCGGCTTTGGTGTGGTACGTACCGAGTCACATTATTTTTTCGACCGGTAGAACAGTTGCTGACCTTGGACACAACATTGAAGCTTATATTGAAGGCTGACCACTGTGCATAAGTATGGATATTACATCGTTTATGTCCCAATTTCATGTTGCTGAACGGAGAGCAACATACATACAACGAAGATGCACGAGTCTCATAGCACGATGTTTCGATGATCGAGGAGGCACACGAAATAGCTTCACGGGAAGGTTTTCTTGATTCCGGGTCGTTCTTGTCGATTTCGTCGGTCCTCTCCGATCACAGAAATTTGCCTCCCTTGATTTGCGTGGTCGGTGGTGATTATGGCGAGGCAGTGACGGCACTGTGCTCTAAGCGAGATTCGGTCGTATGGGTGCAGCTGTTGTGCAGCTGCCAGTGTGGGCTCTTTAACAAACCCATAGTAAAAGGACACAGGACACTAGTAGGACCCTGCAATGGTTCAAAGTATATTGCTCACCAAGAACACTACACAGATAGCTCTAGAAACTATCATAACGGAAGGACACTGACAATGGGATTTGTCCTCGCTGTGTGACTTTTAGCGCTTATCTCGCGTGGCATATGCGTGGATCATCTGGTCACGGTTGTCCTTTGGCCACGAACTCTAGATCACCATGTCGGCGTCGCTGAAGAGTCTTCCTTCAAATCCTGCTTTCACTTTGCCACAATCCAACGATGTCCAGGGGACAACGTCGGCTTCGGGTCCCCATATTCCTGCAGAGTTCGAGCAGACACTCACACTCTTGACCTCACATCGATCTGTCCTCGGGTACTTGCTTTTGTCGCGAAGCCAGCCTGTGTCTATTATCAGGCATTCTGGTGTCGTCTTCGAAGGTGAACAGGGACGCAAGTACGCTCATGCTGTTGGCAGAATAGTCGAGACAGTGCAGGCGGGTTTGGAGGAAGTTGCAGGAGAATCCACGGACACGGTGTGTATATGCTCGTGTCTCCATCTACAGATGATTGAACATTGATCTTGTTCACTTCAGGACGAAATACGATTCATGAGGATACGGACGAAACGCCATGAGATTATGATCTCGCCTGGTGCGTATTTTCAACTTGAGGGATTGCATGTGTTCACCACGAATTTGCAGACGAGCGATTTCTGCTCGCTGTGCTCCATGATCCAACATCATAGGTTGTGAAATTCGGAGAACGTTGGAATCCTCTTGCGCCCCCATTCGCTGTCGTGTTCCAATATGACTGTGCCTCCAAATTGCACCTTGCGGATACCAATATGCGATTCTCTAGCCCATCCAGCGACCATTTTCACTCCAACTTATTCCCCATGATCCGTGATACCCAATGTATTCTAACATGATCAGTTGTCCTCTGCCTGTCGTCGACGTCAATGTCTCTCCTGACTCGGACACCCGAGTTTGAGTAATCTATTTCCGCACCCTCTGACATTCCCAGGTAAGGTACAGTGGGTACCTTGAGTGCTATTAGCATTAGTGGCGCTTCATCGAGGCCGCCCTTTTCGTGATATTATATTGAATCAACGAACGCTGTCCTGCGCCACAGTCACGACATAAGTAACGCTTCCTCCGTGGATGGAGGTTCCTGGGGTCCCGCACGCTGACAAGAGATCAAGATCTGAGCAGTTGGCGGGTCGCCCACAGTGTTACGTAAACTCTGAGCCCGACACACACCTAACAGGAAACGTCGCGCCCTTGCGCTTCTTGGCAACCATGTCCTGCTGATAAGATGGTGATCTTAACGGCTTCAACAACGAGCAGAAAAGCATAAAGAAACGGTCTTCTGGTTGAAAGAATGCACTGCGTAATTTGCTTTGATGGCAACCTTGGTCGCGGGACTCGCATCGACCTCTGATTGGTTCGTGATCTGGGGTACAGGTGCCCACTGCCCGGCGGATTTTGTAGGTCACTGCGCCTGGTTATCAGTCGTATCTAACTGGCAACACGTCGTCTTCTTCGCAGGGCATTTCGGCATACATTCGCTCTTTTCCAGACCTAAGCCAAACCAGCAACGACCTCCGGCTGGCGTCCGACATCTCCGGCGTTACTTTCGCTCAGATGCGAGCCCTGGTGGTGGCGGCGGGCCAGGCGCACCCCCGCCAACAATGTGGTCGAGCGGGTACACCTTTTTGGCGGGCCGATATAGTTGCTGGAGAAACCTCCGCTGCCCTGACTATCATTTACTTCAAAGCACTGCGACGCCGCAGAACAGTGTGAAAACCTGTGGGAGCTTCGTCTTCAAATAATCATAAACGAAGGGATTGACAAGTCACCGTCTGGTGAAGATTTTAGCGCGATACCGTCCAGACGGGGATGCTGGACCACAATGGGAAGTGAATATTAGAGTGTTTTGTGTTTCCACTAGCTGATTACGTGTTCCATCCCAGCGAGTTTCTAGCAGCACAGTTGCACGCGCTCTCTCTTCACTCGGATCTCCAGATTCAGGCCTCTTCCACCGACAAGTCAAAAGGGTCTTTCGTGAAACGGTCATAATAATGGACTCTTGAGGCTCCAGCGTCTTCCTTGCATCCCTTTCGTTGACCCACTTGGGTCTACTCGATTCCTCTCCACAGTCTATTTCAACATCGTTGCATCTACTCTTCCCGACGCGCGTTGCCCACAATGACTGTCGGCAGGGAGCTCTCGTCTGACGGCCAAGTCCCCTTCATTGCGACTTCCATACTTCACGGCTTCGCGTCCTCGGACAGAAAGCCCGTGCTCTCCCGCCTCTCGACCGGGGAGGCACTGAAAATTATCGAACCTCGCTTGGTCGATCACTCTGCCCCACCTGCATCTGGTTCCGGGATGGCCACGATGTCTCCCATTCCCGCGGCCGAGCCTTCGGTCGACGATGGCGCGTCCTGGAACCTCGTTCCTTACGACGTGCCTTGGGGTCAAGACTACTATCAGTACAAGCAAGGTACCCTCCCCGGTCCCGACGGGGCTTGCCTCTTCCTGCGTTCACCGACGCCAGTGGAGAAGCGGAGGACCTTACAGGCTTGTAAGATGTGTCGAGAGCGCAAGGCTAAGGTGAGCACCCTCTTCCAACCGCTATATACGATGCAATTGACCAAAGTTCTCATATTCACCAGTGCAGCGGTGATAAACCCAACTGTACTCGTTGCCTTGCTCGAGGCTATCTTTGCCAATACATCCCCGACACGAAGAAGATCAGGCCTGCGAAAGCGGGACCGCTTCGTCTCAAGGGATCCCGCTCGTTGTCGCACCCGTATCAACGGCGTGATAGTGACTCTCTCAGTGTCGCGTCTAGTACGGATTTCTCCGAGTACTCGTCGTACTCTTCGGCGTCGTCATCGGCTTCCTACTTCTCGCCGAAGGAGGAAGAGTTGGAGTTTCCACCCGCGGTCTTGCTTTCGCAGCTTCAGTACCCGGAGGAAGAGGATGTGTCGAAGGACGTCGTCAAGAATATGGTGCCTCATCCTAGGGGTGCGTATCTACCGCCATACGAGTACACTCCTTCGCAAGACTATCACGTGCACGAGCGGCCTCCTCTGTCTGCGACGTCGACTACCTCCTCCTTGTCCTTCTGGAGTGGGTATGAGTCGCCTCGACCTGCTGCACAGACGTTGGCGCCTATTCCCATACCTTCGTTCCATGCGCCTCGTCCACTCCGCTACTCGCAGTCCTTGCCCTTCCTTCCTTCGTCGGAGCGTCGCGTTCCCTGCCCAGCTGATGTGATCAATAGACCTCGTTCCGCCGAGCCTGCTGTTGAGACCGTTGTTGCCACTACGGTCGACCCCCGAGTCCTGACACAACAGCCTGGGAACCCGGTCTACCATGCCGCACAGGAAGTCGCACCCGAGGAATACGTCGCAGAGCAGATGCACCCATGGTCAGTTCTATTCAGCGCATATACTTAGACCGCTTTCTGATCTTTCTGCTATCTAGGCATATGCAGAACGCGCCTACTGATCATAGTGCGGCGATGCAGGAGGGAGCGCTTCTGATGCAGCAATACTGCAACATCTCCCCTGTCACGCCATACGCACAGTCCCACCCGGTCGAGGCCCCGTCCTACCAACACGTCGAACCTCACCAAGTCCACGTTCAGTACCACGTTGCCATCCCGCAGCAAATGCAGCTCCAGTACCCACAGCCCTCGTCTGGTACCTACGGGTTCCCTTCATTTGTTGTGGCTTCGCCCTCGTTTGTCTAGATGCACGCTTGGCTTCGTGCAACCCCTCCCGGTTCATGGTCCTGCCTCGCAGCCCACTTTCTTGTGTTTTGTTAAACTTTCTTCGTCATCGTCATTGGAATCATAGCATTTACCATACCCTTCATGTGCATACCTTACACCCCCTCCATTTCTGCAAGTGTTTTATTTTATTGGCCGGTCTCCATCGCTGTATAACCTACTCGTCTCTATCGTTTTATTCATCACTCCCCACTTGTATCTCTCATCGTCGTCGCTCCCCTCCCCCCCTTCGGACTATCGTATCTCGCACTCTCATACTGCACAAAACCCCTCGCAGCCTTTCGTTGACTGACTCGCTGTCGACTTGCATTGATACCTTATCTTGTCATATATTCGGTCTCCCCCTTTGCTCTATCTCCATCCTCCCTCACACTCCTTATCACACCACTCTCGTTTTGTTTCATTGCGCATTTTTGTTACTGTATTCCATAGCCTTTCTTCAGGTACATAATTGTCGTCGGACTACGCAGGTGTCTCCATACAAACTGGCTCTTTTCTACCTCAGTTGCATAATCTGCACTCCTCTGAACCTTCTTATCGACCAACATTATGCCTTGTGCATGCCTGCAGGCTACCATAGGTGACGTAGACACGGAGTCCCTGCGGAAAAGTTATAGTCGTTTCAAGATATTTGTATAGACTTTTCGTCTCCGCGTGGATGCCACATCGTCAATCTCTGATCTAGCTACCACTGATATCTCGAGTCTCGACCTTTCGCCCCCCTCCCCTGCCGATGGACGGCTATTGGGCAACTAGGCTGATAAGTTCAGGAAGCTTTTTTATTGGTTACAAACAAAGGACAGAAAGAGCTTGCAAAGCAGTGTGTACCCCATAAGGACACCGCGTTGTTGCGATGTAGTAAAAGTGAAAACCGTACTGCACACGACTTCTTACCTTGGGTACTCCTTGGTGGTGGTGGCAGCGACAGTTTCTACTGGCCCTGGCGGCATTGCTCATCAGCAGAGTGAACTGTTCTGCCTTTCGTCGTTGTTGTCTCGTCCATTGTCGATTTTTCTGCGGTTGTATGCAAGCCCCGGGACCGGCTGTTTAGTGCATCAGCGTGGACGGGGACTTTGTCTCAAAAAATGCATCGGTCGCGTTTGAAGTTTGAGGCGTTACTTGGCAGGGGAAATTCCGACGCAGAGTCGGGCAGGAGTCGGGCAAGAGTCAGGCGTTTAGTTTTCGAATTGCTCCCTCGGAAAGGCAGGACGGCCGGGGGGACCAAGTGAACCAAGTCGTGTGAGAGAAAACCCAGCAAAGCGGAACCGAGTCTCCAACTGCGAGATCCTGTGATTTCAAGATCAGCGTACAACGTGAGGCTAATTGAAATTGAGTGTCCGCATTTGTGGAATGCTTGTGCTGCATAGAGCCAATGCTGCAGCGTCAGCTCTGCCAGCGTTTGAAGAGTTCAAAGTAGTACATTGCATACAATGTGGCGTGTGCACTCATATGCAGTGGTTGTTAACGTCAGGTTCTCTGCGCCAACAACCATCTGACCTTCGCATCTTGATTACAGACTATGCAAATGGCGATGGCGGTCAAATCTAGGAGAAATTGGGGCGTCATAATTCTACATCTATACACGCAACTTGAATCTGGGAGCAACCTATGAAGAAATGGTACGGAAATTAGACTGTCTAATCTCCTTGCCTCGCTGTAGCAAAAGTTGCGCACAAAAGCAAATTGCAAGAGCAATCACCGGTCATTATCACTGCATCAGCCGTGAGCCTTTTAAACAAGGTTCCTACGAAAGGCTTGCTCTCGGACCTCGAACAGCTTTGGTGACGGGCTGTGTTACTATGGCGGCCCTATATACCTGGGACGTTGTAACAGATTCCAGAATGGGGAGAGGTTGGTAGTCCGTAATTTGCATTGCACCCGCCGAGCCGCGCCACCAGCAGCACAACTAGCGCACACAGATTCAACAATCTGTTTCCCATGGTGAATCTACAGCGTTCCAACCCTCGATTTTTGGGTCGAGGTCGGAGTTCGTGCATTCGTTCCTAGGAGACTTAAGTCGTTCAGGCCACCACTGGGGACGGGTACTATGCCCAGTATGAGTTGCACTCACCGTAGAGCAATGGAAGAGCCATCTCGTGTGAGTATGGGCCCAGACCGCTTGACAACGCGGCGTCATATCATTTGTAAATAGACTCCCTCGACGCCACATCACCAGCCCACCATTTTCGGAGTGGATGTGGTAGCACAAGTTGAAGGAGCTCGCTGGACCTCGTTGCACAAATGTGAGTTCAGGCCCCTTCCCCTTCCCTCCCTGTCTGTATTTTCCACTTTGAGACGGGATCGTTCACATCGTCGTAATCGGTGGCTTGCTACCCTACGATCTCACTACAAAGACTTGTCGCAGGATCGTATATTTGGACTGGGATACGGGTACCAGGAGCCTGGATATACCGGGGCCGAAACCTCAGCGGAGAAGGCACATGTCGTGAATATTCGGCATCCGACCCATCGGTGACCGGAGCAGAATGCACTGATATTGAGTGTACGAGGTTGTCGGAGGACACAAGAAGCTACAAGAGGCCACATTTACCATCAAGGTCGGGATGCCGCCGCCTGCGACCTGATGGAAATAACTTCGTGGATCGTGTAGACTTGGTTGAGAATCGGAGGCTGTAAATAGGACTGTAAGTGGTGTGTGCCCTTGTGAATGTTCACGCGCTCACGACCGTTGACGGGTCGAGACCCATGGTATGCCTCGAGGATACTGATCTTCTCCACGTGAGCGTCTGAATTCGGTACCAAATTCGGTATCAATATCAGAAGGCAATATACGGTACACGTTATGAAAATAGAGGCGGAAGGAATTGAGGGGTGGTCATAAGTAGTTTCATAAGTGCAGCTGGAAGACTCTGAAAAGGTATGTGTTGAATGGAAGGAAACGTGATACTGTCTGATTGTGGTACTGTCGGTGTTTACTGAAGTGACTGGCGAGGACGGGGAAAGGTTTTCCCCAGATCCCGCTGACGAAGTGGTGAGCAGATCAGGGAGGTCTGATGAAATGAGAGCTTATCAGAACTGTAACAGGGTGTAAATCTTACCGATGTGAGGGCCTAGAGTTCCCGATTCTTGCTTTGTGTTGAGGACCATCAGGGCTTCCCGCGAAGCAATGTCGACGGCCGGTACAACACAACAAGAGCACGGGGGAATCAAACGCTACGACGACGATGATATCTTGTCCGCCGACGGCACTGGAGGCGGCTCCTTCAGAGGGTTTTCTGCTCTCGCTTGTTCCAGTAAGACGTCAAGACCCTTATCCTTGACTGCTTTCTAGACAAAGGTGGCACATAGCACATCAAGGACGCGAAGAAAACGAACGAAGCATGACAGCAGAACATCAGTTTTGAAAAAAAAACGAGTGTACGTAGAGCAGTCACCTGAACACATTCACGGTATTGCGCCCATATCTTTCCACAATTCCGCTCGTACTCGTCGGCCTTCTGTTGAGACAGTGTTGATCTCTGCTCTGGGGTGGCTGCAACGGCCGGTTCGAGGTAGCCCTCGAACCAAGTGTTGAAGCATGAGTCGTATTCACGCTTCAACGGAGTGCAGTCTTCTGACAGGCTATGGGCCATACGTTTGATTCGGTGTGCGAACGAAGTGACGAACGTGCTGATGGTCGTTGAGACGTCCTTGCTCGTCGTTCGCCCCGTCGAGCAGCAACAGAGATGAGTGCGAAGGGCTACAGCTGCCACTGGACACGGCGGTACCACACGTCACTTCTCGGCATCACGTCGGCATCCCCAACAAGTGCAAACACTGGCGGGGTCGCAGCAGACGCCGGTGAGCACAGTCGCAGTCATCATCGCGTCTGACCGTGCCCGACGCGTTCCTCTCAACGACCAGCTGCACTATATTTTACGATGGTTCTCGTCCTTGTCGTCGGAGATCTGCACATACCACATCGCGTTCATGACTTGCCAGCAAAATTCAAGAAACTGCTGGTTCCAGGCAAGATTCAACAAATCCTATGCACAGGCAACCTTTGCGATCGGGAGACGTACGAGTATCTGCGGACAGTCTCGCCGGACGTGCATGTTGTAAGGGGCGACTACGATGAGGTATGTCCTTCGTGTCTCACGTTCTGTCCGCTTGATTGAACTGGGCTATGCTTTCTTTTGTTGGACAGAGCTCATTTCCGCTATCGGTCACCGTCACACATTCACCAATACGCATTGGGTTGATTCACGGCCACCAGTGTATACCAACTGGAGATTTGGATTCTCTAAGCTCTATAGCCCGACAGATGGATGTTGACGTCCTCATCTCAGGTCACACCCACACGTACGCGCCCTCTTTTACTTCTGATGTGACACCTGCTTATCCTAATGTCTTGCTCTCGTCCCTGTCCTGTGCACACGCATCATACTCTTGCCCCATTGTGCGCTCTTCCTCCGTTCCGTTTGACTCGTATGGTTGCTTTGCTCTGCATTCCACGATCACCTTGGCTACGTTCAGGTTCCAAGCTGTCGAGTACGACAACCATTTCTTCGTGAACCCTGGTTCGGCTTCCGGAGCCTGGGTTGGCGCCTACAGAGGGTGAGTGCCGAGCTCTCCATTCTCGTCTCGTAATCTTGAACCTTGCATATAATCCACTTATTATGTGAATGATTGTTTTTCCTTCGTCTTCTGGCGTTATTTCTCTATTCAACAGAACACCGACTCTTTTCCTCTTCGTTACTACCCAATTGAGGCTGCTCTGGCATCTGGGATGTTTGAGATGAGGGTTAGAGGTGATGGCGGCAGCGTGTTGCATGTGCAGCGCATTATCTCTATTCAAGACTCCTCACTTCTCCCGCTTCTTTTCGCCCCTCCTCGGTGTTTGCTATTGTTACATGGCGTCTTTCAAACGGCCACTGGTCCGCCTTCCTTTTCCTTACGCCCCACTTCAGCGCACGTTTGAGTTTTTAACCCGCTCGCCACGGCTTGTCATTTATTTGTTCTCCCCGTTTCAACGTTCTGACGCTTCTGGCTCATTGTCACCCCGGACACCGCAAATCCTTGCATTCAGTCCGCTAGTGGCCGTACCTGGTAGCTGACGATTCAACGTTGTCAGCCCTGCGTTTTTCAATACTTCGTCATGGCCGATCGTATCCGATACAGCATGACTGATACTCCTTCAATAGTGATCCCACACCATCGTTTGCCCTGATGGATATACAAGGCCCTGTCGTGGTGACCTATGTTTATCAGCTGATCGAAGGCGAAGTCCGCGTGGAGAAGATCGAATGGCGAAAGGAAGTTGAGCCTGTTGCGCCGAAGGCTCAAGATCCTCCCAAGACAGCGGCGTTGCCGCAGAGCATACCAACCAGCCCTACGCCCGCGGTCGGGCAGAGCGTGTGGTGAAGGTAACAGAGGTGTTTGTTATGCGTTAGATTTTTCGGTATGTCGATTCTGATCTTCGTGGCGTCGAATCTTGCTCACGATTGTACATAGATTTGATTCTTTTTTGTTATCAACTGTACCACGTCGGCATATGGCACCGCATCTCATATTCGGTTCACACAATGCACAATCTTACTGAATCTCGCCCCTTCTCAACTTGACAAGTTCCCAGCACGATTTGGTCTCGTGTGGGCCAAGTCTTCTCCGGTCTTCTCCCTCACTATCCGGATCTTGCCCTAAAATCCTTTGTGAGTTCGTGATCTCTCCACCGACACGTACCCGGCGGCCTGGTGGGGCGTGCGGAGAACATGGTATGTATAACGATAGTTTGAATGTTGCCTTCAGATAATATCGCAGTCCTTAACCTTTGCGCAGGTGTTGTCGAAGGATCAGGCCTCTGGTTACGGTGGTGATTGTCACTGATCGAATGTTAGAGCTTGAAGCTGGCTGGTAATCTTTTTTCGGTCGAGAGGTCCGTGAGACTACCTAGCGGTGCAGATCCAGCTATCATAGGCGTATTGTTACTCGCTGGAGCGCGCACTCGACCCTCTCGATCAACCACTTAAACGCTCATTCCGGTTTCTCCCGTCGTCATCTCCAGGTCATCACTCGTGAGTCGTGGCCCACACTTTGAACGCCCAATCTCCGAATTCCCCCGAGTCCCATTCTCGACTCGTCGTGCGACTAGACCTAAGAGACATCTGAATACTGAGTGTCGGACTGACCATCCAAGGCACCACTCGGAATGGAATCATTATAGATGCACAACTAAGCAGCACACCGATATCACGGTTTCTCCTTGTCTGTTTACTTTAAATTTACATCTTCCTGGAAAACGGAACTCGCACCGAGCTTGTATGTCTACATTCAGACTCACGTAGACGTAGGACATGACATTAAACGATGAGCCACTGGCCTCTTCTGGATTCTAAATGCCTTGCTATCTAGCCTAATCATTGTACACTGTCAGTAGTCTGTCTGTCGCACTCCGTCGCTGTTCAATAGTAAATATTGTGATAACGATAGGCGGCACACGAGTGGGCACTAGTGTTGCCGCGAGTTCAGGTTTCACCGGTGACCAGCCGGACTCGACTCGATTGATGGCAAACTCGTGGTTAACTCGGTGACACCGAGTTGATGACGAGCTGACCCTTGGGCAGCTCGCGAGTTCATCACATGATGCTAAACATGATCACGAGCATGTTTTCCAACGCGTCAACACGTCCAAGTGCTCCTCAAACCTACAGCCTCGCAGTTCCTACAATCTGCAACTTCATATACTCGCTCTAATGTAGTACGTCACCACTTCTTTCAATACACGGTTACCCTCAGGCTCCAGCACTTCCTTCTTTTACCCTCGCAATCTGGTATCCGATCAATGGGACTCGACGATTTGCAGCTTCAAGTACTTGTTGACATCCGCGAGTTCCTCAACGTATTTCATGTCATGCAAGAGGTCCTCTCATACGAAAAAACCCCTACCCTCGCCATGACAATCCCAACATACCAGTTTCTTCTCAGGGCACTCCGCACACTTCTCCCGTCTCTCAAGCCACTTGCTCCAGCTATCAATGTTGCTGTTGGCCAAATCAATAAGTACATGGACAAAGCGCGTCTGACGCAGGTGTATTCCCTCTCTATGGGTTTGTCTAATATGTTGATTACTTTGTCATCGTCTTCAATTTTACTCATTACAAGTACCAGTTGTCCACCCACACTTCAAGCTTGACTGGATAAGCAAGTATTGGGGGGCCACGGCTGCTGTGAACGCACGTCAGTGGGCCAAGGGTCTGGTACGTCGATTCAAGTTGTTCCCTCGCAATCGCCTTATCGCCACAAACTCAATCGGATTATTTCAGATGCTGTCGTTCCGACGCGCTCAACAGCAACCATCTCCGTATGCAGCTGCCACTGCTAATATTCCACGCACAACCACTTCGCTCGTCTCTCCTCCACCCGTCCCACTAGTGCACACCACGGGTATACCCCCGGGTGTCACGACCCTGACCCGTACCCGTACCCGCCAAAAACCCGTACCCGGGTCACGGGTACGGGTATCTCGGCATCAGGGCGCTTATTTTGAGATCGTCGGTGCAAACATTGGATAGCAGCCACAATAGATATGTTATGATGAATGTAGTATATACAGGTCGTAGAGTACACGAATAAGTATCTATTATACCCTTTGAATGGTCCCAAACCATTGTGTTACTGCTAAGAGGGATGCCACATCATCGCGCACACCGGCGCTTATAAGCGCCGAAGTTGCGATGGGCTGGTATTAATCCAAAACTCGGCCTTATG
>SGPM01000246.1:0-42340 GCA_004802725.1 Antrodiella citrinella
AGTTGTGGGATGTCATGCTTAATGTGAGTACCCCTCAAGTTTCGTGTTGCCTTTGTTGTTCACCTTTCGAAATATTGGAAGCGGTTTGTAGGATCTGCCAATACGCATGTGGCATGAACACACACGCGAAGTGTTCTCCGTAGACTGGTCGAACATCAACAAGGAGCTCTTCCTATCGTCGTCCTGGGATGGAACGGTGAAGTTGGTAGGTCTTTCCTTCTGTTCTGAATGTGCGACTTTAATTCAAGTGTTCTGGACAGTGGTCCCCTGAACGACCTCGATCAATAACGACGCTCCAAGCGCACGCGTCCTGCGTGTACCAAGCACTCTTCTCACCCCACCAGCCCGACATTCTAGCGACATGTTCTACGGACGGCACGATGAAAATCTTCGACCTCCGAGCTCCTTCTTACATGCCTGGCGTGAACAACTTCATTTCCCCGCAATCTGCTGCTGCACTTACTATCCCCGCATCTGGCACCGAGATTCTTACATTGGACTGGAACAAGTACCGGCCCTTCGTCTTGGCGAGTGCTGGTGTTGATAAGGTGATCAAGGTGTGGGACTGCAGAATGGTTAAGTTGGGTCCGGACGCGAGTGGCCCGGCGGTGGGCGGGATATGCGAGGCGCAGTTCGTGGGTCATGAGTACGCGGTACGAAAAATCCAATGGAGCCCCCATCGTCCCGATTTGCTATCCAGTGCAAGTTATGACATGACCTGCCGAGTGTAAGCGTGCCGATGAACATTTATAGCGCTGCGCTGACGATTGATCTACGGACAGGTGGACTACGACGCCTAGTCCGACGGGAACACATTTGGTGTACATTCACGATCCGCATACGGAGTTTGTTGTCGGTTGCAGCTGGTCACTGTACGAAGAGGGCGTCCTGGCGAGCTGTAGTTGGGATTGCCGTGTAAATGTGTTCCGTGTGTAGTATACGTGAGTTTTTCGTGTTTATAAGCTCGATGCTCGTACTGATCATCTTTTACATTCCAGTTTGACATTGTCAATGTACCATGTTGTGTTGGAAAGTGATGATCTGTTTCGAGAGGCTGTACGACCGGTGTTCGACCTCATTGGGATATTGATATCTCCTGGTACTGTATGTTCCATCCCTGATGACCGTCGAACATCATGATCTCTCGGAGATGTACTTCTACGCATTCGTTCCAACTGATCCGACTCATCATATGTAGGACATGCCCAGAGTTCTTGCTCCGAGAAGTTTGGTTTCAGGTCGATTTCAAATTTTCAAGCTTCAAGCTCAAGCTTCGAGTTCAAATAACTTGTTTACGAGAGTTTACGAGACGATATCGATGACATCAATGTCACTCGATGTTTTGTTACGTGCTCGTCTGCCATATGCAAGTATCGTAACGGCACGGAATAAGCAGCCTCGGTGAGATCACTTCGTCAAGACGACCGATTACCGTCGGCGCCGACTTCTGTTCTGCACTGTCAACTCGTCAAGTATGTACTCGGCAGTATGCTCTGCGACGGTCGGAGCGTTGCACTCCCCTTCATGCAAGCTTCATGATCGAATCGTCCACCATAAATTTTCGAGAACAGTGCAGCCACTGCAGCGTTCGGTGCGACGATTTTATATAGCTCGGACCCGCAAAAGTCCGTACAAAATAAGAAGAAGCGCCTGCCGGTTGCTAGGCTTCTTAGTCGGCAACCGCAGCTGTTCCTGATCGCATATTCTGTCCTCCCGGCACAAACATTTCGTAATTATCGTATTTGGCTTTCAGCACGTCGTACGCCGAGTACTTGCCATTTATTTGTTCGTTGTAACTCACTTGGAGAAGCCGACGAAGGGGCCCATTATTCCCATTGTCCGCGTTGTCTCGGACAGAACAATGGACCCGTCAAAGGAACAAAGAGGCATGTTTGCTATAGCAATCGGAAGGCGGATTATTGAAAGGTCCCTGGTTTCCCATTGGGTACTGTTGGCCGAGTTTTGATCTCGGGTTTATTCTTCACCAGAACCCAACAACGCGTGGGCCGTGCGCGTGGTTCCTTCAAAAGGCCCTTTCATAGCAAACAGCCTTTTCTCTCCCTATTTTCCTCATCTCTGTTCAAGTTTCCCAAGTGCGACCGGTTTTCTTCTCTGTCTCTCCCTCATAACCTACTCTCCTTTGACTCCATAGACGATACCCCGTCTCACCTCGCTCGACTATATCCACGACATTCATCTAGTACATTCATCACGATGCGCGGATTTACCTCTACTGCTGCCCTTCTCTCGCTGCCTCTCGCTGCCTTCGCTGGCAACGCGCATGTAGGCTCTCTCCGCCGCCGTCACATTGACCATGCTAGGTCTACCTCTGCGATTGAGCGTCGCGCGATCACCTACAATTTGATCGACAACTTCACCCAGCAGGCTTTCCTCGAGTGAGTGTAGACGCCCTAGAACGTTACTTCAACATAGGCAAGGCGCCGATATACTGACCCGACGCTACAGTAACTTCGACTTCTACACCGATGCTGACCCCACGCACGGTCTAGTCACGTTCGTCGACAAGGACACCGCAAAGACGGATAATCTTGCGTACGTCCAGTCCGATGGCACCATCGTTTTGGCTGTCGACGACCAGACTACCCTCCAGCCCAACCAGCCCCGTAATTCGTAAGCGCCTAGGATGTCACTTTGTTTGTTATAATTTTGTTGATAGATTTGTTCTTCCAGTGTTCGCCTTCAGTCCCAGAAGCAGTACAACGCCGGCACCTTGTTCATCGCTGACATGTACTCCATGCCCCACGGCTGTTCTACTTGGCCCGCATACTGGATGGTCGGTGACGACTGGCCCAACCAAGGTGAACTCGACATCCTCGGTGAGTGGCAACTAGACCCAAACATCAATCAGAGGCTAAAATTGGTTTGCAGAGGGTGTCAATGACCAGACCACCAACCAGATCACCGCTCACACCGGTTCCGTTTGCAACCTTGTGACTAACGCGGTTCAGACCACCGGTCGCATCGTTGGCGAGACCTGCCAGAGCTCGAACGGTGCCAATGCCGGTTGCAACTACGCGTTGGATAACAACGCCACCTACGGTCATGGATTCAACATGAACGCCGGTGGTGTCTACGCCCACACCTGGGAGACCGATGCCATCAAGGTCTGGTTCTTCGCGCGCCAGGCCATCCCCGCTGATATCACTTCCGGCAACCCCGACCCCAGCACCTGGGGTGCTCCCGCTGCTGAGTTCCCCAGCAGCAACGTTTGCAACATCGGTGATGCTTTCCAGAACAACAGGATCGTGTTCGACATCACCCTCTGCGGTGACTGGGCTGGCGATGCCTTCAACCAGGGAAGCTGCCAAGGAACTTGCGCTCAGGCCGTCGCCGACCCTTCCAACTTCGTCGGTAAGTTGATCATCTTTCTTTTCACGTACTCTGTTGAGCCTGAACGCCACTCTCAGATGCCAAGTTCAAGATCGCCTCCTTGAAGGTCTACGGCCACAGCTAAGCGTCCGGACGTCTCGCGCTCTTCCTCTTCAGTCTCTTTCATACCTGTCTTCGATTGTGAAATGTAGGAAAACGCCTCAGTGCGTCTTCTGCTATGGTTTCCTTGACGGAAAGAGGCTCTCGAGGGACAGCCCGGTGTTATACCCTCTGCGCCCCGCCCCCATATATCCTACATACGCATTCTTGTTATCATTATTATCCCCTCACCACTTGCATCGTCGATACATACGCGTTGTCCTCGTCCTGTTCTTGTCCTTGCTTAATCGCATTTATATTTTTGTCGTTGGGTTTGTCACTTATATTTGTCTTGAGATCTGACCCCTATGCTCGTCGTCCTTGCTTGCATGATTTCCTGTCAATGGTTGAGCAATATGTTGCAGCTTTGAGCTGTGCGTGGTTATTTTCTGTTGTAAAGCGACCATCTGAACTGAGGACTCAACGCGACAACGAGAGATTTGATTATCAAGACACTGCGTGGCTACAGATACATAGTGGAAAGAATACTTTAAAGAATTACTTCGCCACAAGATCTTTCAGCTGGTTCTGCACTGCGTCCCTCACGCTCGCCAACGTCTCTTTCGGGACGTTTGCCTGCTTCAACAACGCTTGGATCTGCTCGACAAGTGGATCATACGGGACCGGTGGAGGAACGTTCAGACCATGCAGTGGTCCCGGTTTCTCATCTTCGGGGACAATGAGGAAGTCAGGGGGAAGATCGTCAGGAATAGGTTTCGTCTTGTCAGTCTCCGTCAATTGCATGATGTATCCCAGGATCTATCATAGCATGAAGGGTTTGGTCAGCATGGTCATCCAACACAGAAGACCGCAGCGGCAACAGATAAAGTACCTGAGGACCAGGGATTCGGATGATGCATCCGTCAGAGCATTGCTGGAAGGCATGGGAGTTTTCGCTCTGGGAGCTCGAATCACTTTGACTGTAAGAGAAGCACAGAATACCGCCCGAAGCGGCGGCATCTTCTTTCATCGTGCTCCTGGACGATGCGTCTGACGCGGCGGCGTTCCGGATTTTGATAGTGATATCCTGCAAACGGAAGCACGATCAGTTCGGGGACGTTACACTTGCGAGTCGGAAGCAAACAACATACCTTGCAAATAATGTACCCAACAGGGAAGGCAGGCAAAAGATACTCGTTGAGCACGGGGAACGTTGTTTCATTCTTCGCTTTCAGATCTGGCATAGTCCGAATTTCGGCTGGCCATTTCGACCACGAGATGTCTTCATCAATGTGGTAGAATGTCGACGATTGCTTGAAGAACTGGGGACGGAACCATCCCGCGCGGTCCACCGTCACCAATGTCGCCCGGAATCCAATATTAACTTCGTTGTTCGCGGACGCAGTCTCGGAGCTAGCACTGGCGCTGCTAGACGAGGAACTATGGCCCGATGAGAACAACCAGAGGTTACACTGATGAGCGGAAGCCTTGGCGGACGCTGAGTCGCTTTGCTTCGAGTAGTTGCTTGTGACAGAATGGTTCATCTGGATCTGCTGCCACCGGCTTCCTCCAGAGGACTCGCTACCAGTGAAAAGCGGGACAGAGTCAATAGAAGGGAGCTTGTCCTCAGCGAGAGCGGTAGGACGCTTCCCAGCGCTGTTCAAAGAAGTATAGCGTGAGGTCAGCTCGTTGAGGTCACTGGTGATGGAGCGAATCGTCTGCTTGATCTGCTCTTGCTGCTGCTGCGTATCGGTGGCCTCCGCAAGGGCCAAGCTGGCGGATGCCTGACTGAACGCTCGAGAGGCACTAGTGAGCTCCTGCTGTGCAGTCGACGTGGCAGTCAGGTCCGCCTTGAGCTGATCAACGACCACGGTGGCAATCTCCATCTTCGCAGCGACAGAGACCAGCTGGGTCTCGTCAAGCTTCCCCACTTTGTCGAAGCACGTCTTCGCCATCGCGAGGATGTTGTGCGTGTACTTACTTGCCAGCTTGGCCTGAGCATCGTCCAGCGACGTCTGAGCACGAGCAGTCTTCTCGCGGAGCTCGTCGACCGTGCCCTTTGTCCCGAAACGTAGCGCAGTAAGCTGACCATTCAAGACGTCGAGCTGCTGGGCTTTGGCCTGGATCTGCTGTTCAATCAGCACCGGATCTGACGTCAAGTCTTCCAACGTGAACGAGGTCGACAAGCCCTCAAACCAGTCAATGGGTCCCATTTGTACGGGGTACACGCGGAGACTGCCATCGAAGGAGCTCATGGAAGACTCCCGCAGCGAGTCTTTGGCCTCCTGAAGGGTTTCTGCTGGACTCTTGACGTCGAGGTAACCAACATACTCGCGGACGTTGTGAGAGTATCCGCGAACGACCGCGTCGGAGTATTTCGCCGCCAACTGGGCCTCTCGTGCCGCCGTAGTATGGGCCAGTTCCCGGGTGAGGTCGTTCAGGGCCTCCGCCGACTCGTCGGAGCCCAGCCTCAGTTTCAATGCTTTGGAAAGCATCTTGTCACGCTCGGCTTCCCACGCATTCTTGGCTTCGAGGTACTCCTGCATCAGCGCGTTGCTGAGCTCCATTCGGCTGAGGGATGTCGTAGACCCAGAAAGCTTGGAAGCCCCAGCGAATGCCGGCTTGGGACCTGTTGCAGACGACTTCTTCGGTGGAGCGAGAGCCCGTGATGGCGACATGATCGACGTAGCCTGTTCTGACTTCTGAGCTGCGATCAAGTCTTGTACCCATCCGGTCGGCTGGACATCCTTCATCAGCCAGCCGCGAATCTTCTCCTGGTGCTTCGTGAGGTTGTTGGTGCGATACGCAGGAAGTAGGTTGTTGAGGACCTGCTCGTAGACCTGCGACAAGGAAATACCGTTAGGACCGCTAACGACCTCCGCGACGTCGTAGAGCTGGTCTGTGAGACGAAACTCGCCCTCGTTGACAACAAGTGGCTTGACNACTTGGCCATAGATCCCAGCGGATTTGGTGTCCCATGCGTACTCCGACATTTGCAGGAAACGACCAGGAAATTGTAGTGTGAAAATCTGCCCGCCGCCGGGAGCAAAGAACTGCTGCAGCGTGCCGATGATTTGAGACAGGAAGTTGCCTTCAGTAAGGCGCGGTTTGGGTTTGACCACATCTCGCATGGGTGCGGCCACGCCAAAATGCTTGGAGGGCTTGACCCCAATACCGTATTGCATAGGGCCAGATAGCTCGTGCAATTCCGATACAAGCATCGCGCGCATTTTGGTAACGCACAGCGCGTACCCAGAGGGGTCCACCGTCTGTCTCGCTATAGCATCTGCATATGGCTCCAGAATCTTGTCCTTTGCCGACACTCCTAGGACAGTAAGAGCCTCATCCAGAGCTTCCGAGGATGTCGGGTATAATGCCTAAACTGCAAGTTAGCCAAGAGACGGGCGAGTCGTTTCATAGCACACACCTGCAAGAAAGCCTTGTCCTTATCGGACAATACCACATTCCTCTCTGTCATCTCCACCTCCTGGTCGACAAGTCCCGTCTTGTGCTCCTCTTCAGAATTCTTGAGCGGAATTTTTGGGTAAAGCATGATGGACTTGGGGTCGTAGTCCGTCCATGCAGCGGCAGTTGGATCGACCTTGCTGACCGTCTTTGTCTTCGGAGAGCTATGCTCATGCAGCAGGCCAAGCAGGTGACCGACTTCGTGACGACAGGTACGATTGAGCCTCTCCTCAGTTTTAACCTTGTTCTTCGACTGGGGGTCGGAGCGCGGAAGGTTGAGATACATTGTGGTGCGCTCGTTGCCGCCGCAGATGGAAGGGTCGTTCTTCTTCGAGGAGTCCTTCGAATCTTTCGCTATCCAGCACCAAGATCGCTCCTGCACCCCATCCGACTCCTTGAACCAGATGCGCACATCTGAGTCCGCTTCCGATTTGGCCTCCACGAACTTCACATTCACCACTGCCTCGTATTCTTTAAAAACGGACTCCAGCCGCTCGACACGATTGATGCGGGGCTCAAATAAGCCATCGACGATAGGTCCTTGGTACAGTTTCTGCTGATACCAATACTTGATCGAGTCGCCAGGTAACCACAAAGAGGCATTGACGACGGTGACGGCATGAGCAGGACCATAGGGATCAGCACCAATACCACCACCGGGAGTAGATGAGCGTCCTGTCGCACACCAGTCACGTTTGTCTTCATCTTTCGGAACTGGATGGGGTGCAGGCTTGGTAGCGGAGTACGCCGGAGCAGTGGGAAGCTTCCCGGAGTGTGGTGCGTGAGATGGGGTAGTTGGATGATGTTCTAAGGCATGATTGGCGGCCGTCCAAAGTGTAAACGCCAGGCGGACATCGTCGGCGTCGTCCGTACGTGCGAGGATGTTGGCTTTGGCGGAAGCGTCAACACCAACTACATCCAATGCATGGGCCAGCGTCCATTCAGGAGCTTCTTGAGCGGGCTCTTTGCGAGGATAGTTGATGACCACAAATGCTTTGTCTAGATCCGTCAGAGAGTAATTCGGAGGAACATTGATCCTTTGCTCGTTCATATCCGGGGGCATGAAGTACCTACACAAGATCAGTGATAGTGGGGGAACAATACTACATGCGCACTCACATCATGATAGACTTGGAATCGAATTTGGAAAAGTTGCTGACGTCGCGGGTATTGTACACGTCAACAATCTGCTGTTTCACCAGTTCGCGGGACCACCCTTGGCCATTCATGTAGAAATTGTACACGGCTGCGAGTCGTTCAATGGATAAGTGAGCGCAAGAAGTAATGGGTCGGACGGACCTTCTTCTCTCAGAGTGAGCGTACCACCGCGTATAGGAGACTGGTGCTCATGCATCATACCGAGCACATGTCCGAACTCATGTAAGATAGTACCTCTCTCTTCAGAATCTGGTGCGGAATCCGTGACGCCGACGCAGGCAAGATTCATAGTGGCTTCCGATTCCTTTATAGTTGTGCACTGAGTACCGACGTACGACCAAGACCCGATGTCCTTGTTGAAGGTAATGCGGATCTTCCCTTCACCCGATTTCCGAACGAAGGTAACGTTGGCATAGATAGACCATTCCCCGATGACGTCGTGAACTTTCTGTTGCTGAGCATTGGTCCCTTGGAAGGGTCCACGAACAAAACTGTATGTGATCTCCTGATCTCCTGACGTTAGCGCAGGAACAATCAAGACACTCATCTACTCACCGAGCCATTCTTCCACAGAACCGGAGCTTTTGCCATTACCGCGAAGCAAGCATGATCAACCGCAGTGCCCGTGGGTGTCATCTTCTTGTCCGGCAAGACCGCACACGTCTTCTGGAACCATTCTGGTGCCTTCTTCTCAGATATCACTGGAGCAGACGGACTGGGAGACGGAGGTTCTGGCGGTGAAGTCACGTGAAGTTGACGCGCCAGCCACATAGCGTATTCCTTGGGGACTTCATGAGGTGGCAGCGTCAACATTCGAGCCCGTTGTTCTGTGGGAACGCCACCAATGGTCAAAGCGTGCTCCAAGGACCATGACTGGGGATCTACGGAGACCTCTGTTCGCGGATAGTTGATCACCAGCCACGCACGATCGGTGTCCGTCAAGCTGCGCCTCAGTAGAAGTCGTTCATGCCGAAGCACTTCTTCCTTGTCGTGCGGAAAACTATGTATTGCGATCAGCGTAATAAAGAGAAAATACGTGGACACAAGGAATAACTTACCGCATGAGTGACTGGTCGTCGTATTTGGGGAAGTCGGCGTTCTCATGCGAAAGGCCTAATACATGACCGAATTGATGGCTGATAACATACTCCTGATACTCCTGGTCTTCTTTCGACGCGGGAGCACCCGAAATAAATGCAAGGTTCATAGTAGGCTCATGCATAGGAACACTGAGGTTCTCCTTTCCGACGAAAGAGCTGTTGCTAAGCTGAGAGGTGAAGCGAATGCGGATCTGCGGTTTCTCGCTGAGCTCGACCATGCGAAACTTGATGTTCGCATACTTTGTCCATCCAGTCTTCTCGATTGAGCTATTGACCGTATTTCTTCGCGTGTCGTTACCATTTTCAGTGCCTTCCATAAAGCCATACGTGATCTCCTAGGGTGACAAAATTCGTCAAAATTCGTCAAATTACGACAAGGGAACATAACCAAGAACGTACCGTGCCGTTGTCCCACAAAAGACTCAGCCTGGTAGTCGAAGTTATTTGCAAGGCATTCAGATCTCTTCTATCCCCGGCACTGAGCTGAGCGGCCTTCGGAAAACGATCCAAGCAGGGTTGGCCCTTGGGCTCGAGACCAGTCTGAGTACCGGGAAGATCAGGGACAGGGGAGGAAGAGGACATGATGGGCACAGTCCGACAGTGAGGTCGTTGAGTCCAGTCGCTCCCTTTATATGTCAGTAGAGCAGTTTGCTCGCTGGCGAGGTACTAGCACGAAACGTTCAGTTCATACGGTGCCTGCATAAGTTCCCGACCAAGGAACAATGAGATGGAGCTACACTTCGCCCGAGGTCGACATCAAAAGCGCCTCAAGCGATGGTGCAGTTGAGGAGCAAGATGTTCCTCTCGGGATGAATGTAAGCTGTCAACGGACGAGTCCCTGGTCTGGCCCCAGGGCGGACTTGTGCCTTCAAGCGCGACTTAATATGCCTATCCGATAACACAATCAGAACCAAGCATTGAATATTGAATATTGAATGAGCACTGCTCAACAAACCAACAACAAATGACTTCAAGTAGAACACGTCACGGTACAAGTGAGAACCGCCACGTAAGGTCATTTGTGAAAAGTTGCAGAGCACCCACACAGCCTCACCGGTCATGGCCTGTGATCAAGTCTGTTTCTGATGTAGGGAATATGATTGCATTTCTTACGACTTTCATGGATAGTCATGGAGGGATGATTGCGATGGGTGAGTTTCTCGTTGACGAAGCCAGTATAAAATCGAATTTTCAAACATCACGTCGTATTTTTGACGTTAACTTAAATTTCATTATAGCTTGGTCGTCCGAAATAAATGTTCTGAGTACTAGTGTCCGACTCATTTCATTTCTGTGGGCACGATGCTATGAAAACACAAATTTAAAGAACTAGTGTGTGCATGATGATACAGTTTCCAGCCAAGTCCGACCATCTAATAATCCGCCTCCCAATATCCACCGTGATCCTGCTCAATTGAAACACTATGCTCGTCCGAGTCCTCCCACTTCTTCTGCCACTCAGCAAGCCGGCCCAGCAGGTCTGCCCACTGATCTTCAGTCTCGACACCATCCAACCATCGTCGGACCTCCACCTCGCCCGCCTCCTCTATCCTCGTCCAAGCTCTCTTCAGCAGGAAACTCCCATTCCTCGCATCTCGCCTCCACTGCTCCACATAGTCCTTCCCGTCGTCTGGTATGGTACCCCGCTGCTTGAGATACCTCACCAGACGATCCTGATACGCCTGAGCGTCTTCATCACCTCCGACCATCTTGTGCCCAGCGACGTACGGATCAAAGCCGCGTTCTCTGAGACCGTCCTCTTGTCGGAGAAGCCCAGAAACCATTTCCGCGCGGCTTGGGAGAACATTCGAGTCGGTCAGCGCGTGGGAGACGAGCAAGCTTTGAGCGATATCTGATGGGCAGTTGGCAATGAGGACCGGTAGACCGATGAAGGATAATGCAGTAGGAGGATAGGTCGGTGACAATGAGAATATGTGTTCGTGCAGCGGGTATATGTATCGCGTATTCGTTTGGAGTGATGGTGCATTATCAGACGTATAGTTTGTAGATGGCGAAACGGTAAGCGCGACCGGAATGTCTGGGCTAGGCGAGCGAGAGAGGAACGGTACAAGGAATTGGTAGCCAGTAGCCAAAATGACCGCGTCTACGTTAGTCAAAGTCGTGTTGTCTTCTAAGACGATGGAATCCTTAGTGAAATGGGATATTGGCGCAACGATTTCGATGTCAGGAACTGNNTCGAGCCCCACGCGGGAACTGTTTGGCTTCAGCGAATTGTACGTCTGAGGATGAATGCATACGTTAAGCACGGTAATGACCTTGATTCGGATGTATATTCACCTTCCGTGCAATCAAGGCAACTTGTGAGGCTGCGTCTCGTCCACTGGCACCACCACCGACCACCACCACGGTCTTGTTGGCATAATGNTCCGGTGATCGGTAGAAGATGGAGTGCAGCAGCTCGCGCTTCGAACCTACGGNCGAGTTCGCCGTCCAATCGTCCGTTCCACTGAAGTGAGGGACCCGTGGATAATGGTTGTGGCCGTTGGCAACGATGAGATGGTCAAACGAATCCCTCTGTACCCTGGCGCCATCACCNGAGCGATGGACCTCCACCTCCCACTTTCCGTGCGTGCTGTTCCCTCGCCATCCGGCAGCGTAGACTTCGGAGTCAAGCTGTATGTATTGGGTGAGATTCGACTGCTNCGCGACGTCGACGTGGTACTTATAAATATGTTGATGAGAGGGAAAGAGGGGTGTGTTNGGTGGAAACGGGAATCCTGGGTATGTCATGGTCGGATGCGGGGTATTCGTGTGCAACAGAGGATACAACGGAGTTTCCGGTANGGTTGGGGGGTGCGGTTCTGCAGCGTCTGGAAGCCACACNCCACCAACATCTCGGCGCTGTTCGAAGAGAACTATTCGCCAGTTACTCCGTGAATCCTCNGGCAAATCTAGGATGGTCTTCAGGACNGCGATACCANCACTGCCTGCGCCGACGATAGCTATGGATTTAGAATGAGCGTCCACGGAGGATTTGAAGTTGNGGACGCCCGAAACGTGAGCAGGGTCGTGCGGCGTNTTTGCTGGACTCCATGTCGACANCGAGAATATTGACAGAATGACTTGGCTGAAGCGAACCATGGTTATGTCGTGGGGTAACAGACGAACAAGGAAGTTCGCCTGCCACCCCGCAGGATGTGTAAGAATATATGGAACANGNTGGCCATTGTGTCTGATCACTCCCCGAAGCTGCAATATGGCGCAATACGCCAAATAGGTCGGCCTTTGTGTGAGTATCATATGTTCTAAGCTCAGNGATGATGACATACCGTGTTATGTCTTCGTCAGCATTCTCTGCATNAAAAATATACACNAAACCGATGTGTAGCGTTGAGTACAAGTTGAATGTGCAATTTTCGAATGCGAAGGCGAGAGCTCGAGTTTGTCAAATTATAAATCCGAANCGGCGCTATCCTCGCCGCCGGCTAGGCCAGTGTGTAAATTTCAATCTTATCTTATCTCTGNACGGTGATGTCCGGCACCCTTACAATGTCGATCTTGAAGACCTTCAAAGAAGTTCTGGTGTATTCATGTACTCTTTTATACATATCTACAATAAGTAATTCTAGATGCATCTAGGGAGACAAATCTGCGAAGGTNTGGAATTNNGACAGTGCAGGAAGCCAATTCCCATGCCTACCTGAGATCACGCAAAGTTATTACGACAGGGAGGAGATGAGAACTTAACAATCTTATNATTGCTCGTCCATTCGATAGACATCCACGATTGTTGANCGTTGAACGTTGAACGTACATTCATTCTTGTCAATTTNCCTTTCGGGGATGTTCGGGATTTNCCGGATGGACACAGCGCACGGAGTCCAGTCACGGTTCATGCGAGCGTCGACAACANATTGTTCAAGTGCGAGGGTAAGCTTCTGCCTGACTATAATNTCGACTCATTGTGCAGCTGTCTGATGTTTGGTCTTGACTACCAATTTGCATTGTTTGATACAGCTGTGCAAGTCTGTCACATAGACTCACAGTACCGCGCTCCACACCGTTCCCAGCCGTGCAAGTTGCTAACTTCCACTAGAAGTACTTCATCATGGTCATTTTTCTTTCTGCACTACGGAGACGTGCAGATGATACTTTCGTACGCGACTCTTTCCAGTGGTTTGACAGATCATACATCGTAGATTGGTAAGTACGGTATCACCTTCTGTGCCAATAGGTGCCACGGTGATAATTTGGTGTTGAAGGGCATTTGCGTCCCTCGCATGGGGTCTAGCGTGGATTATCAAAGGCATTCCTCCGTTTCAACGCGAATTCTCCTTGGATGATCCACTTATCAAATACGAAAACCGACCAGACCAGTATGCTTATCTTAGTATGTATATCGTTGTGACGTCTTGACAACGACCACTTTGTTTTTTGCAATAGGATTAGCGGTAACTTGACATGGTTCTTGGCTTTACTCGTTCCTCTGGGGACTATAGCCATAGTCGGTACGTTGCGCGTTTCAGCATTGGAGATCCATCATGGATTTCTGGGACTGTGGGCTGCACGGTAATTTGATCTCAATCTTCAGTCAAATGCGCGCTGACTCAAAATTTCCTGGGACGACCAGAGGGTATAACGCACTTATAACCGAGGCCCTCAAAAATCGAGTAGGTACGTATTCACCCGATTTGAACCTCATGGTCAACCTTGACGTGAGCTGTTCTACTTACAGGTCGACTTAGACCCGACTTCTTGTCACGATGTAATTGGAACACGATGTTGCATACTTGTACTGGGTCTGTCGTTTCAATGATCTGGAGAAATCTCTGACCGACACGACTGCTGTAGAAAAATTGGCAAGGTACAAGACGGACGGCGGTCGTTCCCATCCGGGCATTCGTCAACTGCCTTCTCTGGCATGACTTTCCTGTCTTTGTACCTTGCAGGAATGACAGGTGCATGGTGCTTTAGCCAGGCGGCGCGGCCCAGGTCTCTGTTAGGTAGCAGAATGGCCAAATTATGGCTGACGCTCATGCCCATGGCCTTCGCTACATGGGTAGCGGTGTCTAGAGTTGAAGACTACGTGCGTTCATTGGTAACTGGTTCTTCTCCAAACTCAATGTTGAAATGATTCTACAGCGACATCACAAAGAGGATGTGATTGTGGGAGGTCTTATCGGTATTGGGACGGCCACAGTCTCATATCTCTTGTACTGGCCGAATCCCTTCGCACGAGTTCAAAGTAGCGACGTACATCAAGGAGTAGCCCGTCCAAGGATTGTGTACAGAGAAGAAGGTGAGGATGATAGAACAAGGCATAACTATGGATACGAACTAGCTGGTATGGGACATGCTACGGAACCAGTGTAATATGGTGGGAAGCAGAATGCACTTCATTAATTTAGGATATATCAGTATCACAGACGTGGGTCAGCAGCTGCCTACGCAACCTCTGCCGTTGTGTCCTTACGCACGAAGACCCACTTGTCGCCCACCCTCTGCATCTTCCCCGCACGTCCTACTTCTCCCTCAAACAGATCTGGCCCGGAGTCATCGTCTTGCCCATCATACGAGGGAGGTACATTCTGGTCGTGGTGCGGATCAGAGTTCGGCCATGAAGCATTAGGCGGTGGTCCTGTGACACCATACGCGCCAGAGTCATCGTCCCCGCCTCCCAAGGTAATCGCGTCCGTAGTCTCAAAGTCTCTCCCTCCGGAATATCCCCACTGCTGTCCCTGTCCCTGTCCTCCTCCACCCCGGCTATTGCCGTAGCCATATCCCCCGCGCCCTCGTCCTCTACCTCTTCCACGACCTCCGAATCCCCGTGGATTCTGCCCTGACCACTGCTTCCCTTGACTTTCTTGCTCTTGTGCGCCGTACTGATTAGGATTAGGAGCAGGCGGATGACTCGTGCCACCAGCAGACATGCTTGCCATCACATATTGCATGAGATCTTCTTGCGACGGCATATTACCATGCGTTTGAGCCCATGCCATTCCGAGCGCTTCCCATGATGATGGCTCCGTGGGATTGAACGTAGCCATGGCCATGTCGATAGCGTTCAGCCCCCCGGCCCCGGCGGTACCTACTGGCAACGATGATTGCGGGGAAGTGGATGGAGAAGTGATCATCGCCGCAGAAGCCGTCGGAGCGGGGTGCTTCTCGGAAGTGCCATTTGTGTAGGGTACAGACGCTGTTCCATTCGCCTGCGGTGATTGGGATGGGATGTCGTGCGCTGACGCTGGCGGCGTGCTTCCACCAGGGGATGGTGGCCTGATGTCTCTCCCGAATTCGTCTTTTCCCGTCTCAGGTGCGGCCGCGATTGTGCGAGGAGGTGTATTGGAAGTATCGGACGTGTATTTACCGACTGGTCGACTCGGAGGGTCTTCTCTCCCGCCTGGTCCTACTGGTCTACTGCCTCGGGGTGGACCCGGGCTGCGTGAGCGACTAGGTCTACTTCGGGAGGGATCCCAGTCTCTTTCACCACGGTTTCGTGGGGGCAATCGTTCTCGATCATCCCACCTACCCCGCCCGCGACCTCGGAAGCCGCCACCCCGGGGAGGGCCGCCTCTGAAGTCGCCTTTGAAATCGCGACGATCGTCGTTATAATCATCACGGTTTCTGCCACGGTCGTAGCCGTCGTATCTGTCATATTTTGGGTCTGTACGGGCAGAGCCGAAATGATCATCTCGATATGGCAGAGGCTGAGAGGGACCTCCGAGAGAAGGTGCTACAGAAGGAACTGCATTTGCAGTAGCTGATGGCACTAAAGACAGATGTACGGGTTGTGTAGGGACATTCCCTGCTGCATTCGCTGTCTGGGTCAAATGCTGGAACAACGCGAGCTGACTGGGATCCAGATGGGCGGGAATTGCTGCGGTGTTTGTTGATGTTTGGCTGCCTCCTTGTATGAGCAAGTGAAAATCCCGAATCAGAGCGTCGCATGCTTACCCATTCGTTGCGGCTACCGCATTGGCTGCTTGACTGAGGAGTGCGAATAGTGTCGACTGCACGTTTTGCGGTGCTGCGGGTATTGAGGGAGGAGCTGGGGCTTGCAACGGGGGAGTGGTTATCAATGGCGGCGTGATCGTTGGCGGCGTAATCGTTGGCGGCGTAGAACGTTGTTGTCGTGGATCTCTCGTGACGACAGACGATCGCGAAACGGCTGGAGGGTCTAATACAGACAAGATGTCATTCAGTTCACGTTCTCACTTTCACAAAATCATTCGGGATAGAACAACGACTGGGATTGCGCAAGTGGAAATGTACTTAGCGAACACAGAAATGACAAGATAAGCACCTTTTATCGACGAGCCCTTCAGCAATTCCGTCAAACGCGCTAATACAGCCGAAGGAAACGTATTAGACTTCGTCCATATATCCAGGATCTTCTTGGTCTTTTCCTGCCAAAATCAGAAATCCATGTGTTAGGCACCTTTCCGCGTCCACGATTCGTCGGTAGAAAAAACAGATAAAATACGCAGTCATATGATCAACGCGACTATGGCTGAGCGTGAGCCTGCGCACCCGCGCGTAGACAACGGTATTATACGTTTCCGCGATCAGTTAGTGGGAGAATGATCCAGTCTCCGCTAGTCCATTGTGCGAGCCTGCGACAGTACAAAACATAGGGGGCAGACGGTGCACGGGGGTACACCGGTGCAGCAACGTCGCGATATGCACGTAAACTAGTCGATGTCAGTATCAAACAGGACTAACCTTCGCCTCTGGGAGTCCGAGAGAGATCATATCCTGGAACAAGCCATCGAGAATGCCGTCAACCTTCAGGAGAAACGTGGCGGCATTGCCATGGCCGGGGTTAGCATCCTTGGTCAGACCCTTCTTATTCGCTTGATTCCGGGCAGCACGAGAGAGCGCGTCGAAGGCATATAGACTGTGGATTTTGGCCGGAGGTGCAAGTGTCTTATGCGTTCGATAAAGGATAGACACCAGTTGCGTGTCGTTCTTCAGCCACAGACAACACACAAAGCAGATCAGCACACGACTGTGTAGGATATGACGTAGAACGCACCTGCATATTCTTAAGGGCAATTTCCGTCAATTTGCCGACTTTCGAGGCTGATAGTCGTTTCGCGTTGACCACCTCCTTCAGCATGGATTCAAACGCCTATAATGATGCGCGTGAGCTTCTAGAGGCCTTGGGAGCGCGAGCTGCCTCACCTCTAAGTCCCCCATATTCATTGAACAGATACCCCGAGCAGATCGTCAAAGTAGTCGCCACCGGTCGTTTGTCGTCGTCGTCGCTGTCGGCGATGTCGTTGTGGCCCTTTGTGAAAGTGGAGACTGGAAGAGACTGGAGTGGTCCAAAGCCGAGGCTATTTGGTGTTGTTGATCCGGGTCCGTGCGCCTGCCTAAAGCGTCCGTCGACCGTGACCTGCCGTCCGGATTAAACATGAAAGTGAGCTTGTAAACATGTACATGCGACGATAGGAAACGTAGAGAACACATAAGTTGGTATTCCAAGACTTTTACCTCTACCCAGAAGGCGGATCCAGGGACTCTGATGTGAAATCACCATGGTAAACATCCTGACAGGTAGTGTAAGTACTAGGCGCTGCCGTCCATCTACCTCCTTCACTAGTTCAAGCTTCCGCGCGACGAGGAGAGCATGATACCCACGTCGAATACTCTTGTACTGATTTTATCGTATGTTTGAAATAGCATAAAGTGTGACAACATGCGGACTGTATGATATGGGGACATAAGCCGTTTTCGCAACTTTTCATGCTGAAGAATACGACTCAGCATACTAGATAATGTAGACATATGTTCGTAGAAAAGCTGGATGAATGGGTACAGAGGCTAGACTAACCACTACGAATGCATAGGGTGTCCTTGCATCAGCTTGTTCACAGTATTCGCTCGCAACGGTGTATCGGCGAACAACGCGCGCACAAGCTTAACCAGCTCCTCGATTTCAAAATCGACCAGCGCGCCCTCCTCGAACAGATACGCGATATCAGCCATGGAAGCTTCCTATGGAATTTGTGAGCAAGAATTCGAGCGGTAATATATAAACGAACAGCTTACCAACAACTCGGACAAATAGGAGAACTTGAGCCAAGAAGGCACGTAAGCTACTACGAACGACGGCTGACGAAGTCGTGCTTAGACGGCGGCGCACAAGACAAAACAACTCTCACCTGCTCTACATCCTCCACAAACAATGCTTCCAGGGCGCTCAGGATACGGCACAATTCGCTCAGCTTGTGGGATTCAACTTCAGGGATGTCAGGAAGGGCCAGAACATCTTGGAGCATCCGGGACAGTGCAGCGTCCACGACGGCACCTATCGCGGTGTAATATTTGCCCTTCGTGAGTACCGGCTACAATCAGAAACGAAAAGCGTCAGGGCAGAGCATCAAGAACATGAGCAGCAACTCGCACCTTGACCTGCTGCGACCATTTCCGAACGCCCTGCAGGACATCGTTGACAGCAGATTCACATTCATCGAAGCGTTCTTGATCCGCAGTCTCGGTAAACCCACTTGCACCATCCAGATTGTCGTTTACGTTCTGGCACTCAGTATCCTAAGACGAAAACAAGTAAGCGTCAGAGCAACAGACGATGTGAAACCGACTCACGATAGCATCCTCATACCAGCTGTCGCTAAGAATTTTCAACCTCTCCTGACCCTCAATCAACTTTGTCTTCGATGTGGCAGACACCGCAGACTGCGAATGAGTAAGAACCCGTCCGACTTCTTCCCACACCCACAAGCAGTCATTAGAGAAGCACATAGATCGCTTGGGCATCTTCGCCAGCTGGTTCGCGAACGTCACTGGGTGCAGGCCACGGTACAAATCCAGGATCATAGCCGCCGACTGCCCAATGACGGTGCCGACAGGAGACCCACTCGACGAAGACAGCAGAGCGGCAGATGAGAGCTCTTCGGCTTCACGCAGAACGTCTTCGATCAAGAACAGCAACTCCTTGACGCGAGAGGAGACGAGGTAGCTTTCTTTTAGCACTTGTGGCTCGGCTACTTTACGCGTCTGTACAGGAGGCGGCATGGCAGGTGTCGGTGGTGGCGCGGACAGCGGGGAAGGTGAATGGAGAGGTGCATCGAGTTTGACGCCATTTGTCCTCCCTGCGTGTTTCTCCAGACGTGAGGCAGGTTTCGGCGCGGGCGTAGCTGCAGGTGCCACGTCCTCTTCGCCCCAAGGGTCGTCCCACGCGGAAGAATCTTCAGACTCAACGTCGTCTGTCGGTATTGGCTCCGACTCGTCGTCCTTCCAGCCCCACGCATCACCAGGGTCTTCCTCTTCAGTCGGAATAGGCCCCTCAGGCTTCGTAGGTGGTTCAGCGATCTCTTCCGCAGCGTCATCGTCATCCAGTCCCCATCCAGCTTCGTCGATGTCGATGGACGCGTCTCCATCTTCTTCAAAGCCCCATGCTGCTTCCTCCTCGATAACAGGCACGGCAGGCACGAGCTTGGACACAAGCGCACGCTCTTGTGGTACTTCTGGCTCCTTGGGGGTATCAGGTACAACTAACATCTCCGCGCGGAATTGGTCTGACTCGTCCGCCTCTCGAAGGATGACGGCTCGAGCACGATCAAGAATTTCTGTCCGTCGTTTGCGTTCGTAGTGCGAAGTAATACTGTCTGCCCAGGACTTAATATCCCGTTCGCTGCTCATGTCCCCAAGCGACTTAGACAACACCGCCTCCTCAAAGTCGACAGCACGGCGTAACAGGGAGAGATACGGTGGAAGCTGATCCAGAGACGATGGAAGTGAAGGTACCAAAAGCTTGCTGAGGAGCCCACTTGTGACCGGTTTGGACAAAGTGCGCGGGAAAATTACGCCTGGTGAAATATGAGGGAAGAGGGCGTCGGCCAGGAATGTGATGACGGTCGAGAGGTTGTCAATTCGGGTGCCTTTGTCTTCGGTGTTCGGTGGTGTAGGGAATAGCATGAGCCTAGATTCTGAGTCCGTGGTTGACACTTCTACAGAGAATGGCTGGGTGAGGACGTGATCCACGTAGTGGGAGATTAGGTCACGTCGGAGTGCACCGAGTCTGTCGGTCAGCGACGAAGGCGATAGAGCAGATATGATGGAGGACAGAGATAGGAGAGTATCGGACTGCCTCACTGTCATACGGTTGGGGGTCAGACAACTCAAATTGCACATAACCGAGCACACTGACCTTGCACGGGCGACCTAATTACGATTTCGGTCGGTGAAACCACGACACCACGCGAAAACGCTTCCAACAGTTGCTCTTGCGTACGGTCTTTGACAGAACGATATCTCCTCTAGCGCATGGTCAGCATGGACTGAGCGAAAGTCCGTCTTTGTCACTCACCTTCAAGTCCGTCGTGATGTAGGCGTTCTCAAGAGGTGATGGTAGCACTTCCAATAGCCTATCCAGCTCTGCACATGCATCCATTGCATCTGGTAACCTTCCTTCGTCCGCAAGTGCTGTCAAGCTTGTTACTGCGCGCTTGCACTGTGACAGGTACGCCAGGGTTTCGTACTTGACCTCGGCGTCCGCGACCTCCTGTGCCAACGACGCGTGTTGGGATAGAGTCATAATGAGATTGGGTATCATCCCTGTCTTCATGAATAGACCTGGATGAGTGAGCTACGGTGAATGAAGTAGCAGCAGTATACGCACCTCAGGGTCACACAGCACCGTGCTGAGAGTATCCACATTGCTACCCAATGAACGCAAGCGTTCCTGCACCGACCTCGATGAAGCTAATTGCTGCTCGAAGGCCGGTAAATCGGATTGTACACGGTCGTGTATTCGTCGCTGTGAGGTACAGTTCAGCTGCCATCGCATTCTGTACAGGTTAGGTTGACGCACCTTCGTCTGAAGTATCGCCGCTTCCAGCTCCGAGACCCATGACGATGCGACTTCAAACGAGAGAGACTTGGGTGTTGCTTCCGACATCTTGGTCAGAAGTATGGTAGAAACGTCGGCATCCTTGCGAGGCAGATGTGCTGGTATTGGGAACGCCATGATGACTGTGCAGGTCGTACACTCAATGGATTAAGATGTGAGACAGTATCGTTATTGTCGTCGATACCAGCAAGTATCTTTATCGTCTTGAACGCGAGAAAGAGGAGTAGAAATCAAGTAGAAATAGTGTACTGTACAATGGAGGAATTAGGTCTGAAGGTTGGCGGCGTCTAAGATAACTGATGATCGAAGTCCAAACTCCGCTCAGCTTCAAGCGTCTCGGACTTCAATAAGTAGAGTCTGGCTGCATAACCTCTATCTGTATTGCGAAAGCCTGTATAACATCTCATTACAGCGACAGATCCATCAGGGAAAGGAGAATAATTGATACAACGAGTGACTTTGTGATCACGACAGAAACTATCTAATACTTCGGAGTGTAATAATCTGGGCCCAGCCGGGTTTGTGGGGGACTCGACAACGCTGACGCCACAGAGGGGTAGGGTCGGACATTGCGAGGAGGAGAAGCGTAATGGTAGCTCTCCGAGATCGAATGTTGACCCAAGCCATGCGACGACGCACCCGGAGACGGGTACGCGCTGACGGTCGTGGCGACCGCGGGAGACCTGAACTCTCGGAACGCAGTCATACCACTGTCCGAAGGCGCGCGCGAATACGACCGTTGTGTGTGCGTCGGAGCGTAGGTGTACTGAGACGCGGTGAGGGTCAGCCTGCCGTCAGAGGGGACGACAGAGCGGGTAGTCTGCGAGAACGCGGAATAGACACCCGAAAGCGTCGGTGTCGGCGGGATGGTTTGAATCATGGGAGGGTGGGAGGACGGCACTGGAGATGCCATCAGGTCTACCTGAGGCTTCTCTTTGCGCCGTTTGGGCGCATACCACGACACCGACGGGCCCTTTCTATATCTGCCGCGTGAGGAGTCCTCTGCTGGGATGTACTCGGTGGCAACTTGCAGCGACACCCACGGGAGGTAGTAAAAGTCAGTGAAGGCACGGTGAAGACGGTCTATGTAGCTTTGGAGAGTTTTGTCTTCAGGATTCGTGAAAGGGTATGGGGTCTGGGTCTTTTCGTAATCGGTCATCTCTGTGGCTCCCACCTGGAGTGGACTGCTTGTGATTGAGGCGTCCTGAGGGAAATCGTACATAGGTTCGTGTGCGGCAGTGGTGCCATCGTAATTTTCGTAACGTTGCTGGTTCTCGTCGTCACGTTGCTGGTCCTCGTAGCGTGGTTGCACCTGTGACGCGCTATCTGACGCCTCGGAGTCGTACAGCTCCTCGATGGGGACAGTGGAAGGACGGTATCGCGGCTGAGTTGGCTGCGATGGGAGTGGGGAATTATGCACACTCGGAGATGCGGACGAGTAGTATGAGAGTCGAGGAGATGGACCAGGGCCAGCACCGTCGGCGGCAATTGCAGAGCCACGAGGATTGTTCTTCGCCATGAATGCCGGTATCTTCTTCAGCTCAGAGATAAACCCCCCCATAAAGCCTCGTGTTTTGCGAGGCTGATCTCCTTCCACCCATTCTTTCCTCCCTCCGTCCATTCCTTGTTCGACATCTCCTCGGACTAGAGGTGGAGGAGGTCCGACATCGCGCTCGTCCTCAGCATACTGATCGCCGCGGTCCCCGTCGTCAACGGGATCCGGGATAGGGAAGTCCACTGGTGCTGGTATAGATGGAGAGCCCACGATTGGTGCTAAAGCCGGCGTCCAACTGGAATATGTCGATGGTTGCGGAGCGGGCGACGCCCATCTGGATCCAGAGTCGCTCCGGATATCGGTGGGGGCGGTTGTGGGAGAGTTGTCCGGCGAGGTACGCTCGATGTAGGGAATGTATGGGCCTCGTTTCTTCGTAGACATGGGACGATGAAGGAAGAGTCAAAGGAGAGAGTGTGCGTTCGTAATAGTTCGTATCAAATGCTTTATACGTAGATTGGAGTGAGGATCATCTTTCAAAACGACCTGCCTACTTACACGTGTTGAAAAAGTGCTCTCTGTCAACGTCTCAGTAGTTACAGCCTGTGAATAAAATCTACCCAAATAGATATATCATCTGTCCCACCTCCAGAAGAAGACAAGAACTTACTTCAATCCGTGTCCGCAGTGCGAAGTCCAGGGCCGGGACAGTAGGACCAGGAGAGAAGATCGTCCTACGTCGGCTGCACCACACGTGATCCTACACAAGGCGGCAAGAGACAGAAACACAAGAAAGAGAACAGTCCAACGTTGCAGACGAGTGCGTGGACAAACTGTAGTCGACTGTCGCACAAAGGTCCTGAGGAGAACGTTCAACATCTCACAGGCGCCGTTAATAAAATGGTTTTGATCGCGCGTCTACTACCCCACATTGTCTTGGCATGCAAATTGAACTTGGATTGATCATTGAGCACACGTATTTGACACGTATAGTACGTGTACCACTTCTCGAGGGTTGTCGAATTTCTCAGTTGCCGGAGTGCCCTAATAGACTCGCCGATCAAATGAATCGAGTTGACTGCAGCGTAGACTCTGTTGAACAATATGTAACAAAAAAGAATATCCTGAAAGCTACCGTTAGGCTTGACAACGACGTAATGCGTTGTCATGCTCAGAGATACAGTGTTGTGTTATAAAAGTTGTATCACCTCTTGTCGATATTATTCAACCTGTCGTTGTTGAATCTCAATTGAATCTTATCCATGATCTAGGTCACATCTAGTCACGAATGCGGTCACACATATCAAATTGTTACCGTTCGCGTACCGTGACGCGTCTAAAGAAACGCGCCGCTCACTAACACGGTCACGTTTGAACACTTTCTTCCTCATCCTCATCGTTCCTTTGCCCCTCACGTCCTCTCTGATGGCGGGTGGCATCTCAAAGACGACGTCTTCGGGCAAACCAAAACAAAAGACAATCGCGGCTTTCTTTTCAAAGGCGACAAAACAACAGGAAACCCTTTCCAGCGACAACGAGGTAGAGGTCGAAGCGAAACCTGTCGCACCGAAAGCGGGATCTTCGCGAAGCAAGAAGGCAGAGTTCAAGAAGTCGAAGCAGAAGAAAGTAGAAGTAGAAAGCGAGGAGGAGGAGATCACGGAAGCCTCTGAGATGGTCGTGGACGTGGACGACGAGTCCGACGAGTCAGAAGCTGTAGTGGTGACGAAGAAGAAATCCCTGCCCAAGCCTAAAGCGAAACCTGGGCGCGTCGTAAAGAAGACCAAGGCTGCGAAGAAGGCCCAGAGTAGCGACGACGCGGAGGATGAGAGCAATGTCGAGGACAAAGAGGCGGACGATGACGACGACGACGACGACGTAATCAGCGACGACGAGCCCGTGAAGGCGAAAAGGTCAAACAAGAAGGAAGATCAAGGTGACCAGGACAGCTATCCCCCTATCAACCAGATACCCGCCATCTTCTCCGATCTCGTTGGTCGTATACCCAAGCTCAAACTCGTCGCTGAGCACCTCAAAGGTCGTAAGATGCGCGTCGCTACCATGTGTTCCGGTACAGAGTCCCCTCTTCTGGCGTTGGAACTTATCCGTCGCTCAATCCTCGAACATTATGGTATCAGCATGGAATTTGAACACGTATTCTCCTGCGAAATCGAGCCGTTCAAGCAAGCATACATCGAACGCAACTTCAAGCCTCCTCTCCTCTTCCGCGACGTTTGCGAGCTGGGGGATAGCCATGCGTACGTACTGATTCATAGCATATTTTTGCCTACTCACACGCTTTGGTCTGTAGTACGACTGCTTATGGCTCTCTTGCACCGGTGCCAGGCGATGTTGACATTCTCATCGCAGGAACCTCTTGTGTCGATTATTCCAACCTCAACAACGAGAAACAGGACCTCGAGGACAACGGTGAATCAGGTCGCACGTTCCGAGGCATGATGTCTTGGGTGACAAATCACCGACCACCCTTAGTCATCCTGGAGAACGTCTGCAGCGCACCATGGGACCGCGTCGTGCAGAAATTCGAAAGGAACAAGTACAGCGCTAGTCATTTGCGCGTCGATACCAAGAATTTCTACATCCCGCATACCAGGACTCGTGGATACCTCCTTGCGGTCGATAAGAAGGGCTCAGATGCACCTGCTGAATGGTCTCGCATGATCAACAGCCTCAGGAGGCCGGCGTCCTCTACTCTAGATGCGTTCCTTCTCCCTACAGATGATCCTCGTATCCATCAAGCCCGAGAGAAGCTCGCTCAGTCCGCTTTCAATGCTGCTGACCGCAGGACGGGCAGGACTGATTGGGGTCGTTGCGAGTCTCGTCATCAACGAGCGCGATTGGAAGAAGAACTTGGTCCGAAAAGGCCTCTGACGAGTTGGGACGAAGGCATGTGTTGATATACATGCATGAGCATGCGGCTAACTGATGTATTGCACAGGTGGCTTCTGCAAACTCCCTGATTTCGCGTGGAACGACTGGGGCGTGGGTCAAGTCGAGCGTGTTTGGGACCTGATGGATATCTCCTTGCTGCGATCAGCCAAACTCGGGGTAGACCCTACATATAAGACGTACGTATTGCTACCCGTTCAGCAATTCACATATCCACATTTTCTTCCACAGGCAAGTCTGGAATCTTTCCCAGAATGTCGACCGCACCATTGGCTCCAGCAAGTCTGGTATCTGTCCCTGCTTGACCCCGTCCATGATTCCTTTCATCACCAATCGTGGTGGACCCATGATTGGCTTAGAAGCCCTCTCCATGCAAGGACTTCCCGTAGACGAACTCCTGCTCACTAGGGAAACGGAGGATCAACTGGCTGATCTCGCCGGGAATGCCATGTCTACGACCGTCGTCGGAACATGCATCATCTCTGCCCTTATCGTTGGTCGTAAACTTCTGAAACCGGGAGACGACAAGCGGACATACGAGACGCGCAACCAGATCGAGATGGACGTCGACGAGAACATGGAGGAGGTAGCCATGACCGTTGACAAGCTGAAAATCGACGACGTCTCCACGGAGGAGCGCATCTCAGGACTCGACCAGCTCGTTGAGAAGCCACTTAAGTTGGCGGCAACGTCTCTGAGCAGTCTTTCTGCTCTTCTCGTAGAGGCCGGAAAGAGTATTCGCATGTGCGAGTGCGAAGGTCGGAAGGATGTTACGGATCGTCAGCTGAACCGTTGCGTCGACTGTGGCTCGTCATCTTGCATCAAGTGCGGTGGAAGACCCGAGCACAACTTCCAGCCAGTCAACGTCGTGCCCGGCTCTCGCGTCCTGCCATCTGTCTTTGAGCGGACGTTGAAATCTGTCCTCCCTATGGCTCTTGAAATCCCAGGCGTCACTCAAGAGTTTTTGGACGGCCTTCTGGAGACAGCGGACGTCAGTATTCCGGACAGTCGGTGGAAATCGTGGTCTACCGCGGTCGTGCGTGCCACGAAGGAAGGACTACGGTTCCTTGAACCGAAGCGTCAGGAAATCTGGGCTGCCACGTACGAATCCAACTCCGCCTATCTGGAGCTGTTGCTTTATCCCCAGCACCCTGAATGGCGGTTCTATGCAAAAGCGGCACAGACGGAACCAGCAAAATCCGATTTGCGCAAACGATTAGAGCAACCCGTGGGCCGCTTCGTCTGTGATGGAGACCTCTTCACTGGAAAGTGGGACTTTGCTCTCCCTGTGGCGACACATGCTACTATCACGATCGAGGGTAGCGACCCCGTCCCGTCTTGGGAAGCAAAACTCGGTCTGCTGGGAGAAGGGTTCAAGGACGCGGCAGTTCATTCGAAGCTGGAGATATCTGTTGCCGATGAGGACGTTAAGAAGTTCGACCGCGATCTTTCTGGTGTCTACGTCTTGCTCGACAAGTGTGGAACGGCGAATGGCGCGCTGCACAAGCGGACTCCGACCGCAGCAGAGAAGGACCTTCCGCCTATTTTCATGCTTTTGGACCCTTCTAGATGTGGAGACCCGAAGGACGACATGTTCACCTTCTCGATCAGCAAGCGGCGGTATGAGTATGGCGAAACGAGACCTGTCCTTGGTCAGTTGGCATCGGCTTGGAGGCAATCAGAGAAGGAAGGGACGCAGGAAGTCAAGTGTGAGATTCCATATACCTGGGTCTCCTCTGCAGATACTCGTCTTGTGGTATGCCATTATTCTGTTTGGTATTAAATCGATCTTACTCATCAATCCTTTCTAGCCTGCCAAAGGGGAAGATGCCACTTTCGCGACGCCCAACGACAAGTTGCAGATCGTGTCTAGCGAAGACTCGTGTCGTAGCGCCAACGCGTTGCTCGTCTGCCGCGTCCCTCTCGCAGACGAAGCTGGCGCAGAGTGGCCCCAGGGCTCGTGGAAAGAAGTTGACAAAGTGCATGAACGGTCCACGTTCAAGTCACTCGCGTGGCTAATCGAGCGCGTCAAGAACGTTGACGATCATTTTGTGGACTGGCAATCTGCCGAGCTTCCCCATGAACTCTCTGGATGCGAGAGATGCGCGCCCACTGCGCCTGACCTGCAGTGGACTAGGGGCAAGGGTAAGAAGATTGTGGCCATTGAAGACCCTTCTCAAGCTGGAGCATACGAGCGCGCCCTCAAGCACCGTCCTGCTCCGTTCGTGACGCAGCTGAAGCTAGATGATGGTGTTGGCACTGTGCGAATTGGTGTTAACGTTGCCTCCCTCATGCATCGCGCACTGTCGCGTCTTCCTTATGTCGGTCGCACCGAGAAACCCACTCTTGCATGGCGTCTTCACACCGACTTCACCCCCGCTGCTAAACTTGATCCCGCGAAGTTCCAGCTGTCCAGCAACAAGCTGGATCCTGAGCATGACCAGCCGCCACACTTCAAGATAGACTTGCGTCCGGAACAACTTCGCTCCCTCACTTGGATGATCCAGCAAGAAGCCGTCAATGCGCCGCCGTTCATCGAGGAAGAAATCTCTGAAGCCATTCTTGAACCACTGGGATGGCGTGCGGAGGGCCGCGCACAGAGGGCCATTCACGTTCGTGGCGGTGTTCTTGCAGATCAAGTCGGCTATGGTAAGACCGCAATCACCCTCGGTCTCATCGATTGTTTGTACGACGACGTCAAGAAGGACATGCGAAAGTACAAGGACATGAAGGGCAAGATTCCGACCAAGGCGACGCTCATCATCGTCCCTCCGCATCTGACCAAACAATGGGAGAAGGAGGTCTATAAGTTCACTGGGAAGAAGCGATTCAAGGTCGTCGTGATCGGTACCGTCGGAAATCTGAACAAGGTCACCATCGAGGATATTCAGGAAGCGGATATCGTCGTGATCGCTTCAAGTATCTTCAAGAGCGGCACGTATCTGGAGAATTTGGAATCTTTGGCTGCAGCGGGTGCTCTGCCATCCGACGACGGTCGTTTCTTCAATGCTCGCCTTGATGCCGCGGTTCAGGAATTGTCGAAGCAAGTAGACAGGCTAAAGGAGGAAGGAGGTGCACGCGTGATGGAGGAGATCAAGAGAGCGGCGAAGCAAGGTAAGGACGCGTTGTCTCTCTATCTCTCGTGTGCTTACCTTCACTTCTTCCTAGATCGCGACGCAAACATCTTTGTCCCGGTGAAGCGCCTCAAGGGCAAGTCGTATCGCAAAGCTATCGAGAAGACCAACGGAGGGAAGCAAGACAAATCGGACGAAGAAGCACCTCCTGTTGCTTCCTCTAAAGCTCTATCTCGCAACGGTCAAGTCCCAGAGGTTGTGGTCCCAAAGCGAACAGTATCCACCAGCTTCAGGGCATCTACGCCCCCGTCTAGTGTCGTGAACGATGATGACGAGGAGGAATCTGAGGTCCAACGGCCGAAGAGGAACAGTGTCAAGAAGCGAATTATCGAGCTTTCCTCTGACGAAGATGAAGAGGAGCCAGTTGTTAAGAACAAAGGCAAGGCGAAGGCGAAACCCAAGCCTCAGAAGAAATCCTCCAAGAAATCTGACGCCTCATCGGACTACGAGGATTCGTCTTCAGAACACTCTGACGATCACGTCAGCGATCCCGTTGTCTCCGAGGATGACGACGACGCCCCCAAGCCGAAGAAGGTCAAGCCCAAGACTAAGATAGCGGCGAAACCCAAGAAAGCCATCAAGAAGAGCGAATCGTCTGATGCGGAGCCTACATCGGACGATGCAATGGATGTTGACGATGAACCTTCCACGTCCAAAGCCAAAGCGAAGGGCAAGCGCAAAGCCGCCTCCAAGAAGCGCAAATCTATGGAGCCCTCTTCCGACGATGAGGACGACAAGCCCCCGGCTAAGAAGAAGAAGCGTGAAGACACTGATCCTTGGGGTTTGCAGTCCGTCGCCGTGCGGAAGGACTGGACGCAGATGCGCGCGCCACCTTTGGAGATGTTCCACTTTACTCGCAAGGTCGTCGACGAGTACACGTATCTGATGGAATCCAAATTCCCGAAGGTCCACTCCATGGTTACCAAGTTGACTGCTGAAAGGCACTGGGTGCTATCGGGTACTCCTCCGACTGCGCATTTTGGGGAACTGAAGACGATATCGACGTTCCTCGACATTCATCTGGGTGTATACGACGACGCAGAAGGAGTAACATCTCAGGTGCAGAAGCGGGCAAAGAAGGAACAGACTGGTAAGACTTTGCATTGCTCGTCGAGATCAAATACTAACAGGTTTTGCCAGCTGCTGAAAAGTTTCACTCTTTCCGTGAAATGCACAGCTGGGAATGGCATGCGCGCCGTAATGAGGTTGGGCAAGGGTTTTTGGACCGATTCGTTCGCCAGGTACGCTGCTGGAGCTCTGTTGTCGTATCCACGAATTAGTATTAACAATGCTTCTTCAGAACATTGCAGAGATCGAGGAGATCCCTTGGACAACAAAGATCGTGCCTGTTACTCTCCCCGCTGCCGAGCGCGCCATCTACCTTGAACTGGAGCATCATTTGCGTGCGCTGGATATGACGGTCAAGCGTGGTAAGAAGAGTGAAAGTGATCGCGAGAAGCGACTTGCTCAAGCTCTAGGTGACAGCGCGTACGTACCCTGCTTTCATCTCAGATTATATCATGCTAATAATCAATATTGACTCACAGTACCGCGGAAGAAGCTCTCCTCAAACGTTGCTCACACTTCGATCTTGAAACGTCCAAAGAACAAAACGCCATGAAAGCCTGTGAGGTCATTGTGAAGGAGCGGAAGTCGCAACTCGACCACTGCAAGAAGGATCTGCTCAAACGACTCGAGGCTGCTCTGAAAACGGAGAAGAAACTTGGCAAAGTTCCCGACGAGTCCTTGTTCCAGGAGCACGTTCGTGTCTGCCGTAAAGAAGGCGTAGGTGACGAGGATGCAACGAAGATCGTCAAGGAGCTTTTGGACGAGGCCGGCATCCCAGCCAATCACGGGTCCAACAGAAGCAAAGAGACTCAACTGTCGAATACCCTCAAGGCATCCATTTGGGCGCACCGAGAGCAGGCACACGAAATCCGTCGCGTCACTAAGGAGCTTGTTGGCCGTGTCCGCTCTCTACGCTACTTCACGGTCGTCCGTGATTTGCAGAAGCAGAAGGTCACGGCTCTCGAAGTGCCTTGTCCGTCGTGCGGACGAGAGGCCATTCCTGCGGACGAGATTGCCGTTCTCTCCAGTTGCGGGCACATGGGATGCTTAACTTGCATCACACGGTGTGCCGAGAGAGAGGAGTGCGTGTATGCAGCAGACGGTATATGCAAAGCTGCTGCAAGAGTTCTGAACATCGTCAAGGGCGAGAGTTTGGGTGTGGACGATGTGAAGAGAGATGGCGATGGGAAACGCTTCGGGCGCAAGTTGGAGATGGTTGTGGATATGATCAAGTTTGTGTCCGTCTACCTCTTGAACGAGACATATACTGACAGACAATCTACAGAAAAGACATTCCCGCCGACGAACGCATTCTCATTTTCGTGCAGTTCGATGACTTGATGAAGAAATTGTCGGAAGCGTTACAGCGGAGCGATATCAAGTTCTTAGAGATCAAAGGTTCCGCCACCCAGAAGTCGAACAGTCTTGACAAGTTCCAGACGGATTCAGAAGAGCGCGTCTTATTGCTAAGCGTCATGGACGAGAGTGCCAGCGGTGCCAATTTGACGTCGGCCAATCACGCTATCTTCCTCTCTCCACTCCTCACCCCATCGCAAGACATGTATAATGCCCGCGAGATCCAGGCAATTGGACGGCTGAGGCGTTACGGCCAGACAAAACATGTCAACATCTACAGATTCCTGAGTTCGGACACCATAGACGTGGACATCTATGAGCAGAGGACGGGCGAGAAGGTGGACATTTGAACGTACTGCTATCTAGGACTATTTATCTTGTGTATACATGTTGTACTTACCTGCCGTGCTGTTTAACGGCCGTTGGCTATTTCTCTTCATCTTCTGGACGATGTCGAGTGCGAAAATATCGGTAGCGACGCCCACTGGCACCATATATGGGTTCACACCTACTGCTTTGTCAGCGCGTGCGTTACCATTTCCCGCCCGGCGTCATGTCCCGCTTAGTCCTCTACCACCACCAACGCCGTCGTCTCTTAAGCCATGGTCTGTAAGAAATGCGAAACCGTGAGTAAATGTCCAATGTGTAAACGTGGTGCCGGACTTATACAGGGACACAGAAAACCTCGAGACTTGCCGCGCCAGATCCCTTTCAGTCCACTTCGTCGAGTATCAAGGATGGGTCAAGGAAAGTGGGCGAGAATAAGCTGCTGTCGAGACCAGGGAGCTCGAAGAATCGCTTTCAGGTATGTACGAAGCTACTTCTCATTTGACAGTGGACTTATGTGCTCTCGACAACTTAGCCGTACCAAGGCAAATGTAAGGATTGCAAGTCGACAGTAACGCAGAACAAGGCGAAATACTGCCATGGTGCGTCTATGTTAGTCCCGTGTTCTCATTTCGTGACTCAAATATTCCTCTCGCTCTCTAGGTTGTGCGTATAAGCGGGGTGTATGCGCAATATGTGGCAAGCAGGTTCTAGACACTACTGGATACGTTATGTCATCAAAGTAGATCACCGGTCGTTCCTTGAGGCCTGAGGGCCTGGTCTGGAATCTTGCCACCAGCTCCTCCTCCGGTCTGTCTCCTGGATATCCGGCACGCTGTCATAGAAAGTCGCAGGAGTGCAAAGACCTTGATAATTTGGAAGTAGAAAGTGACTTCGTGTATTGCTGGAGGTGGCACACTGTATATTACGCCTTGTATCGGTATGTTTTGACAGTTTGGATTCCACGAATGCCTACAGAATAATTAGTTCCGTTCACAACAGTATCCTGGATATAGAACTTCTACTTCTCTGTGATAGCCATCACAGAGTCCTGCGTTACATGCGCCCTGCTGGAAGGTATCCGTAATTGAGACACATCCTTCCCCATTCCACACGAACATGCGATGTCAACGTACATCGCGGGTCCACGTCGTAAGCGCATCGTGTTCATTGATGCATTGATGCCAACCTGACGCACGCAAACGCTGACCTCAGGGTATATATAAAGCCCACTTAGTTGCGCATATCATTGGCCTCACTTTCCAGCAGCACATTCATCTGGCACGTCCTCATGGCGGAATGTCAGATATTGTCAAACTCTGATATCGACGGCATCGGTATGTTGAGTCTGGCTCTCTCCGGCTCGTCTAGTCTGACCGTTGTCTTCTGCTTCGGTGACAGGCATCCGGACCTCGCTGTATGCTCAAGCCTTCATAATGATAATGCTGTACGTACTCTCACCAGACGAAACTACCTTCGATTCCTGGATGGCGACTCTTGTCACGGCGCTTTCACTTCAACTGGCGGCCTTTGCCAACCATTCCACCATCACGCTCTTTCATGCCATCCTGGTCACCTGGCTTACATTTCCCGATATCATCATGTCCTTCGCATTCTACGGCTTCTATGAAGACGAGGCCCCGTTCGTACTATCGACGCTCACATTAGTGCATCTATTATCTTTCATATCTTTTGCGATCTGGGCATGGGGAGCTGCACCGACATTCACTTGTGCCAACATAGTACACCTCATGGTGTTCGGCCATCGTGTCCGTGTCACGGGATGGATCAGATACATTGTCCTTGCGATTTTAGGATTTTGGTCCACTGGGATTTCGTTGATTCTCATTTCAGGAGCAGTGAGCTGGCTCTATGCGTTTTGGACCCACAAGGAGGAGCACCTTTTCACTGAAAGGAAACGACTTCAAGACCTCGAAGCCTCATCGACCTCCCCCCAAACCGAGGCCCGTCGCAACTCCGGATCGATGAAGGGTCGCCCCGACCTCGTCTTGGGTGGTAGCGCGTTCGCGCTTGGCTTCCTCATTTTCGGTATCGTCATGGCGGAACTCATGATTGCGACGCACGACATCGTACCTCAGGGTAGTGAGTGGAGCTTCGGTCAAATTGCGGCCTTCATCCTATTGATTACACCGGTCTTCACGTTGGCACGAGTCATTCGAGACGACTACATCAGGAAGAGCCCAAAGCCTATTGAGCGACGACCTCCCGCTGTTTTGTGGAAAGTGATTCAAGATTGGATGGCAGACAAGGGTATCACAAGCGCTAGTGTCGCGGATAAGCACACTGATGCACCAGATGAGCTTTCGGAAGGACCAATGTACGAAGTATCCTTCCAGCAGCGCAACTGTGAGCTCACTGTTCTGCAGGATAGTCTTGGATGTTCTAGACAAAGACGCAGTCGGTGTGGCTTCGTCTAACACTTTAGATGTACAGAGGTAAGGACCCTCTCCACACTATGGGTGTCCGTGAGCTGAGCCTCTCGTCATTTTCGTTCATAGACCTTTAGTTGGTACCGTACGACACGACCCTTTCTCATCACACTGCTGTGTGCGACCCCCGCGGTCCCCAACATTGCAGTTACCACCCATGCTGTAGTACGACAAAGCATACAACTGGCTCGAACTGGGTTGCGAAATCGGACCAAACAGTCTTCCCCATTTCCTCTCCTTTGCATGCTTTATCCGCGCTGTCAACGCGTTGCCACTTAGTCTTCAGTTGACGCTATCCATCAAATAACTCAGACGCCCACTTGCCAAGGCATATAAAGCATTCTGCTTCCCTGTCTTCTTTTCAGCCTCTTTTCCCATTGCAGCCGTCAGCTCTCCCAGCTCGCCCTGTCCGTATGAGTAACAGTTCATGTGTGATACAGTCGAATCCTGATATTGACGGAATCGGTGAGTCTTCTGTATCTTTTGTTCGAGTCTGTAGTACTGATCTACTGTGCTTAGGTATCCGGGTCTCTTTGTACGCACAGGGTGCGATAACCCTCCTTATCTATGCCATCTCTCCGGACGACACGATTTTCGACTCATGGTGGTCGACGCTTGTCACTGCTCTTTCACTCCAACTAGCAGCACTCGTCTCATGGTCCAGCATCTCGCTTTACCATGCTGTTCTCGTGACCTGGCTTTCATTTCCGGCCCTCATTATGTCCTTCGCGTTCTTCGGAATGTTTTACGTCGAAGACAATGCGCCGCCCATCCTCCTCGTCCTCACCTACGTCCACGGTGCTACGTTCATCGGATTCACACTGTGGGTGTGGGCGACGGCTCCGATGTTCACATGCCCCGATGTGGTGCACTTGGTGATCGTCGGACAACACGTCAGGGTGACGGGCTGGATCCGATACATCGTTCTGTGTTTAATGAGTATATGGGCCCTTGGCGGAGTCGTCGCCTCTGTCATCGGTGTCCTGTTCTTTCTCGCTCGCCAACCAGCTATCAACAGACTATCCGCGCGTGTCCGCAACTTCGAAGCCGTATACATCATACCGAGAAAGCCACCAGAAACCAGGGTCTCGCGGAATGAACGTGTTCTGGGGGGTGCGTTCGCCTCATTTGCGTTCCTCGTCTTCGCTCTCATCATGGCGGAGCTCATGATCGCGTCGCACAACGTCGTGTCGTCTGACAACGGATGGGGGTTCGGCCAGATCGTCGCGTTCGTGCTTCTCCTCATGCCTGTGTCCACTGCAGTGCGGGTCATCTACGCTGACTACACACGGAAGAGCACCAAGTCTCTGGACGAGCGACCACTTGCGTCGCTGTGGCGGCAGATTCGGTATAGGAAGTGGAAGACGAAAGCTGATCCGGAAAGGATCGAACGCGCGAACGCAGACAAGAGGTCGTCCGAGTCGGCTTTGGGATCTTATGAGCTTGTGTCTGGTGTGGACGGCGAGCCTCGTACGTCACCAAGGTGAGCGAGTATATTGTTTTGCTCAGGATGATGCTCAGAATTCTTTTGGTAGGAGAAGTGTGGATGTCGCGTTTGAGCGCACTTCCTCACCAAAGGAAGGGCCTGAGGGGTAGACAGTATCGATGTCTTAAGAACGTTACTGTAAAACATATCGTGATCGAGTTGGAGAGACTCGTAGTATCAACGCACACAAAGGATGCCGTGTTCTTCGTGTTGCTCTTGACGGGCATGATCCGGTGGGCTGCTGACTCTTGTACATGTCAATTGCCCGGAGAGTTTTTCGCGTTAGTTATAACTGATTTTATGCTAGCCTCGTGTTTTTCTAGTATCGTGATACGGTAATTGATAACTTATTATGATGAGCACCTCACGCGGGCTACATGTTCAACGAACGCCACAGCGCCAAGGTCGCAGGGCATTCGAGCATACAAGCTTCACCAGAAACCACATCGCCATGTTGAACACGATCTCACAGATTCTTTCGGGCAGAGCCTCGAACGAAGGACACGACATCACCGTCATGCAATACGAGCGTGCAGACTACGGTGTCGGTACAGAGGAGCATCTCCACTGGGTGATCGTGTTGCTTCCTACGTCGGGAGACAAAGCAAAGCGGAGGGTCGATCATTCCAGGTGATCGATCGCCACTACCAGGATGAACGCGGTATACAATGGAGCTTGTATGACCTAAAGGAAGATCTGCGTCGCAACAAGAGATGCTTCGGCGGCGTGCGCATTGGCAATTTCAAGAAGGAGGATTTTGACGAACTATGCAAGGTATGTGTTCATGCCCATGCCGGAGGAGGAAAGTTCGTACTGCAAGTTATCGCAGCTCATCTGCCTATTATCAAATTCGAAGGTTGGAATTTCCGGGACTGGGTTATGGAGGTTATTGGGATCGTGATAGAGAGAGCGTGGGTCCAGCAGGCCAAGAGACTCACAGGCCGTGCGAGGTGCACGAGTTTGAACTGTTAGAATCCATGTTCTCCCGGCTCCGGCCCGGGGCTGCTGGAAACCAGCGCTTACAGTTGTAACCAAACATGTACATACATAGGATGCAGCACTAGAATAGCGGGGCGTAAGATTCTAACTTCTAACAAGACGAATATTGGACAGTGTGCAGCTTCCATTAGTGGATTGCGACCCATGGACTCACAGCCCTGTCAGGCCTCACAGGCCTCACAGGCCGCAGGCCTCAGGTGTACACGCTCAGCTGTTCAGCTGTAAGTTTATTCGTTTGATATCTGCCAGTGATCAGATCAGGGCGACCTCGGAGGGACCAACAAGGCTGTATGTCAGTGCAGACTGAAGTTTAATTCTAAACTCACATGGCGCCACGAAGCATGTGACTGGGCTCTACGCAGCATCACCAGTAACTTGTACGGTATATAACTGCCAGTGCAGCCTCAATCTCGAACTTCGTACCACTAGCTAGACCTCGCAGGCTGCAGCCCACACGGCCATTCCTGAAGGCCTGAAGGATCATCATTCTTAGTGTCTCCTTGTCATGATCATGATGTCTTCACCCTCCGGAGACTCCAGGCATCACGCACATCCTCAGGATATAGTACCAGGCCTTGTACCAGAGGTCCTGGTCATGGCTGTTGGGCAACCTCATCCCGGCCGGTGCAGCCTGCTCAGTCCCCTTTCGACCGTGATGATGCCCAAGTTGAGGCACTGAATACTCAACAAAGTATGTCTTCTCGGTCGCTGTCTATTCTCTCCCCAGAATTTATATTATGTATGCAGAGTCCCCCATCGTCGGGAGTTCAGGAAGCGGTCTTCCGAAGCTTCCGAAGCTCTTCTTAGAGCGGTGCGTGTGACGTCACTTTCGATCCCCATGTCAAACTCACCTCATGTACTGCAGGCGACGAAGATCAGTAGTGATCCCGAGTTGTGCGAAAAGCTCTTTGCACTCTGCTTTATACAACGGTGAGCAACTTACCTGTTACCGGAGTGTCCACCTCAAGACTGACATATCTAAATCCTCTTTTAGGATCGATACGATCGGGCATGAGAGCAACAGTGCCAAATTCTTTGCTTCTCCATGCTGTATCGAGACCTTCGAACAGCAAGGTATCGACATTAAGGAATATCTCATGGGAATGGCCAGTGACTCTAGTTCGAGCAGCGGCTCGACTTCACTGGTGTCACAGCTTCGAGCACAGGTGCTCCAGCGGACAATCGACATTGCTGGACTCACCGAGGTGACTCATCAGCTCATGGCGGATAAGGCGCACCTTGAGATGCAGCTCGAAACAATTCGTTCTGTTTAAACGGATTCGCTCCTTTGCCACATTGTTCGAGCACGCTTCGATTCGGGTCACCGTCGTTCTCGAGTACCTAGATGAATGTTTGTGAACGGGAAGGGGTGTCTGTTTGTAGAATAATTGTAAACGAGCTGCCAATGATGTCATTAATTTGCACTTGTCTCAGGTTATAGGCAGTGTCAGCCCGTTATTGGTATGCCCGACACACCCGACCAAAGCTCGAGAGAATGAAGTGTAACATAAAATTCAACACTCACGAACACTCTATTGTACAACACGCCTTGAGATTACATGCACGCACAAGTTTCGTCACTGCCCACGATACACACCTTCCGTCTGCTGTGAGCATCTACGCGGACCCCTTCCGTGCTCGCTTTCCGCTCGATGACTCTTCAGTCTCGTCCTTGTTCTCATTTGCTTTCCTTTTAGAAGCACGTGAATAGCATGTCCGTCCAACTCGAACGCTTGAACCCGAATCTGATGGCCCTTTCGCCGCTGGGGTGAGCAACTGAGCCTGAGGAACCGGTGGGAGTGTATTCGATCCCGATCCCGAGGTAGTGGACGGCACATCCTCCACGAACGCTGGAAGGCGCAGTGCAGGGCGTCTGAGCTTAATGGTGAGCCTTTCTTCAAGATGTTCGTCCGACTCCGATCCTGAGGATGACGATGATTCCCCATCCACCGAAAGGGTTGGTACCCATTTGGCCGGAATGGTGATCGTGAGCTTTTCTTCAGTTCCATGATCAGAGCCTGAGGCGGAGGGCGTACTCGCCGCTGGGGTGGGTAACTGAGGGACCTGACGTACGACCGGAATAGTGATTGTGAGTTTCTCTCGCGCATCTGAGCTTAATGGTATATCCTCGGCCGGAGTTGGGAGCTGAGTTGGCTGCGCTTGCGAGGGCGACTGCAATAGCTGGGGTGTGGAGGTCTCGTCGGGCGTGAACGCAGGAGGAACTGGCGGCAGGACCATCCCCAAATTCCTTCTCCTTTTCTCCTCTGCGCGTACGAAGTTCACTTCTTGTTCCAGTGGAGGGTGAGATTTGCGAACAACCGCTTCCATGTCTGTGAAGACCTCCAAAACATCGATGTGAAGGTTGTCGTACTTGTTCTCCTGGTACGCTTTCAACAAGATGTCGAAGTAGCGCCGGATGACCGTCCGCAGGGAAGCGCAATACCCTTTGGTGCTGACATACGGAAGTATGTTGTCCGTCAAAAGTGCAGGATTGTGGAATACATCTCGCTTTGTCCATGTCCTGCGAGAGTCGTCCCGGCCAAAAAGATTGCGATGCATGATCGCAAAAGGAGTGGGAACATTGCTGGGCCAGAGCAACTCGTCACGCAGAATTCCACCAGGTTTGGCCATGCTGACGGCAAGGAACACGACGACCCAGAAGAGTGCGTCCAGGTCGTGGATCGCATTATAGCGGGGTACCTTTGGTCTTCTGATAGTCGCGTCGAACATATACTTCGCGTCAACGATCTCCGCTGACATGAACCACTTGACACCCTACGTACCAGACAAGGTTAACGATAGGCTATTTGTGAAGGAAAGAACAAAACAACTTACGATTGTGGGGTCTGCGTCGCGCTTATCCTCTAGCTTCATGGCGTTCTCGAAGTTGATAAGCTCGCCCTCTGCGCGGACGGCGGGGATTCCATTGGTCGGGTTCATGTGGGATTTCTTGATCACAATACTTTCAACCCCGATGTTCCTGTGGACGTATCCACGGTCGTGAGTCGATCGAAGGCCTGTATGCGAGTATTAGGATGGGCTTTGAAGATATGATGATGTGAGATAAATATGCTGACCTGCGACGACATCTTGCATCACCATGGCAAGCTCCAAACACGATTTAAAGTGATATACGGATGGTCCGTCCGCAGAAGAGACGAATCGATGGTGTATCCTGTTTTTAGCAGGAATAAGACTTGCCGCGCCTTCCACTTGCATGGACCACAGATTCAATTCAGAAGAAGGGACAATCCATTTGCGAGAGTTATGGGTGGTATCGAGGATCCGTTCAACAATGATATACTGCTTCGAGTAGACGTGTGGAACACCGATGGATGGTCCTATATCGGAAAGGATTGCACCTTCCGTTCGCTTGGTGCTCCAAGCGTCCTTGACTTTGTATGTCTATACGCTGCGTTAGGAATGTATGAACGCGGATGGCCATGTACGTACCGGGCGTAACGTTTCGTCCAGTGCGATGTCTCGCACGTTCCAAGCATTCCAGACCCTGATTCCGGAGCTAACGATTGAGCTCACGCTCGCAGGTTCCATAGGCTGCAGCTCAAAGAGCACATACTGTTCCATGATACCTTCGGCATGAGGGGCGGCAACATTACATGCGGGTATAGTGACAACAAAGTGATAGTCTTCGCGAAGTGTGAAGGGCACGGTGTATGAAGCGCACGGCACAACATTTGGTGAGAGGGATCGGGGAATAAGGAGCATGGAGGTATCCCACCCCAGAGCAGAAGGAGAGGCTCGCTGTATTCCGATCACGAGTCCGATGAGCACCTTCGGATCCTACATGAACGAGAATGAGTAGAGCTACACTTGCGTACGACGGGAAACACACCTCGTTTACGCAGAATAATTCTGACCCGACGACGCCAGACCTATCCGCGATGTACACACGGAAATACCCCTCCTCTGCAAATGCAATGCCACATGCAAACCGACGATCGGGGCAATGCCACAGCAACTGAGACAAATGTATCATCAGAAGACGGTCGACTCCAAGATTGCGGGCCTGGATGCCATGAGTTTCGACGGCTACTTGCATACGACCAAAGTCGGGGAATTGTATGGGGTTCGTTGTGCCAGCGATCACAGGAAGCAGTGACGAGGAAGGGGTCAAAGGCTGAGCATGGATGGGTCGCGGATTCTGCTGCCAGAACATTGGACGTTTCGCTTTATCACAGGAGGATATCACGCGAAGAAGGTCGCAGTAATTGTTGCGTTGAGTTGGATCGCAATAAAATCGAGCGTCGTGTTCATTGTAGAGCTGCGTGTAGATGTCGTTCACGACAAAAGATGGCGCAGGAAAGTGAGCGTGTATGAGGTGAGTGGCGTCGACGGCCAAAGAGCCCAACTCCTTCTGGATTTGACTGTCGAGGTTGCGAATTGTGTCGCCGACAAACGGAAGTGAGGCAGCAGCTTCTGCTAAGGCGAGGAGTCTTGATGAAGAGATATGTGAGCAAAGAGAAACACGGAGAGGGTGGCCAATGGAGAGGATCATGTTCGATCGACCAGGTGGCTATGAGATACAGGATAAAAGAACATACTTGGTGAAATGATCTGTCCCCGTCATGTCGAGGGTGTCACTTGATGTCAGGAGGCTTGATGAACGGAAGGCGTGAGCAAAGGGAACACGAAGAGGGTAGCATAGCCAAATGAAAGGATCGCGTCCAATCGACCAGAGGGCAAACAAAAGATAATATACAAAGGGAACGTACTTTGTGAGATCTATCTGTGTATTGCTGAAACAATAAGAATCTACGAGATGCTTTGGGCAAATATGAATGTAGGGAAGTGGGAAGTGGAGAATGTGGTAGACGATCAACAGCTGGGATGGCCAGTGGCGATCAACATCGCGTCACGCGGTTTGGGGAAATCAACCGCCGGAAGTGGCCGCGGGGTCTTCATGCCATTTAGTGCGCACCACGGGTCGGCGATACCCGCGCGGGTCACGGGTACGGGTGCCGGCGGGTACGGGTACGGGTTGCCAAATCGGGACCCGCGGACCCGTCAAATTTTGGCGGGTACAGCAGTAAATCGCGTATTTCTCCGCCAATTGTTGTCGGATTGGGGCGTGTAAGGGCTCATCGTGTTCGCCTTTCGAATCCGTATCTGTACGTATGCTTCATTCCGTCACGCGTTTGGTATTTCTTGTGCTGCAAGGTTACGCGTTCCGGCGCCAATAAGCGCCGGGCGCGCGATGGCTTAATAGCACTACTTATGATACCGTTTTGCGAATTCGAGTATATACGATTTGTTCTATACACCAATGCGATCATTTCTACATCGTTTCCGTAACATAAGGCCAAGTTTTGGATTAATACCAGCCCATCGCAACTTCGGCGCTTATAAGCGCCGGTGTGCGCGATGATGTGGCATCCCTCTTAGCAGTAACATAATGGTTTGGGACCATTCAAAGGGTATAATAGATACTTATTCGTGTACTCTACGACCTGTATATACTACATTCATCATAACATATCTATTGTGGCTGCTATTCAATGTTTGCACCGACGATTTCAAAATAAGCGCCCTGACGCCGAGATACCCGTACCCGTGACCCGGGTACGGGTTTTTGGCGGGTACGGGTACGGGTCAGGGTCGTGACACCCGGGGGTATACCCGTGGTGTGCACTAGGCGTAGAGTTAGAGAGAGTTCCCCCCCTTTCCCGAAACAGTTTCCAGTCTCCCTGCGTTTTTCTCTTGCGTTCTCTAGATCTCCCTCGTTCCCCTTCGCGTATCTTGTTACCCCAAAACCCACAACACCCTACACAGTCCCTGTTGAGTATCCCTTACCCTCATTATCACAAAACCCAATACATCGCTCGATTACTTCGTTTGCCTCCCTATCATCATAGATCCCCCGTCGGCCTCTCGCGCAGACCGAACCCTATCCCGGTTCTATCGTAGCTTAAGTACCATCCTCACCGTGACCCCTCCGAGCTCGTCCGAGGAAGGCTCGAGCCCGCAATGACCTTCGACCCCAGTCCGAGACTCTCAGCCGTTGCCCCAGCCACCGACACCGTCGACTTCGCGTATCTTCACCACTACTCCAGTACAGAGAATCGCCAACCTGAACGAACACTTCGACGACATCAATTCCGAACGCGCTGCCACC
>SGPM01000247.1:0-42167 GCA_004802725.1 Antrodiella citrinella
GATGCAAGTTCTCGCTTCAGCTCCTCCTGCAGGCTGGCCAACAATTCGTCATCTTCCAATCCGTGCACTTCCATCCCATCACCTTCGGAATCCGAGCTTTCCCACTCTGATCCATCAGTACCCTCGTCGTCCTTCCATTCCTCGTCACTGTCATCGCTTTCACAAAAGCCGTGGCTCACTCCGCCGGTCCAACTCGTGCAAAATTCTTCTGTCTCCGAGTCGGATCCTGGTGTGGCATGATCTGGTGAGTGATCCTGCAGGAATTCGGCCTCAGTGCTGTGAATACTGAGTACGTCGTTTTCAGAAACGCGAACGACAGAGCTGTCATCAGAATCCGTGTCATCGTCGATGACTATAACCTCCGAGACGTTGCTGGCCCTGGCTGTCCGATTGTTGTGTCGATTGCGCTGCAAACCTGCTCGAGCTCGAGCGGCCGCTTTTTTTTTGTGTGGAGGAGCTCGCGGCATCGCTGTTGTCGTTGTGTAGATACTCTACATCTCTGAAACTCGTATACTATTGTCTATCTACCTAATTTCAACGCCACTGAACTCAATACAGAAGAGCAGTCCCTTCATCGGGTGTTGGTAGGGTATAGGCGCCCCTCACTGGCGCTCCTTGAATTTTTGCCAACTCAAATTCGCCGCTGCACCAAAGTGGAGGCGTCTAGCTGACCTGCACCATAGATCGCGATCGGGGATACGGTCCACCCCAAAGGTCCCACCTAACCGGTGTACGGGGTCCCGGTGACACGCTACGCACCCACTTTTTCTGAACTATGCGCCTCAGCACTTGACTCGCTGCTTAATCGATACTGAGACTGTTGGAGACCATGAAGAAGCAATGTCAGACCCTAATGTGTAGCTTTATTCACGAATGAATGTGTGTTTTCGGTCAAAGGAGGCTCAAGACAGATCAGTGTGTACACGTGATGAACGCGTCGCGTTGATTTGTTTATACATACCAAACAACGTGCTACGCGACTCGCGCTGCCAGCTGCACGGCTCCTTCGACTTCGTCCTAGTCCGTCTAGCTCTGCGGCTTCAGTCTCTACTTCACCATGCTATCGTAATTTCTCATCATATCAACATTGCTTATAATACTCTCCTAATTTCCGCCATGGATGTGTCTCAGCAAGAGACCTCCAACGCGTTTTCCGGTCTTTTCCAACCCACAGGTGACACTGTCGACGCATCGTGGTATTCAAATGATAGCCCACATCGTTCTCTTGTTTCCTCAGATTCCACTCCCTTTATAGACCGATCGATACCATATATCACTCCTCCTAATTCCGAGTCTCGTAGTATCCTGCCATCTACGGTCTCTACTACGACATCCGCGTCGTCCGAACCGGATTCCCGTCAAGTACAAACCCGCTCAAAATTCCACAGATTCCGGTCCAAGTACCAATATTCCAATCCGCTGCTTGTTCGACAGATGCTTTGCCACAGTCGACGGGATGTGGCCGGCAGTGTGGAAGTTCAATATGCCAGCTCACATCCAAACATTTCACGAAGGATCGTCTTTCGATGGCGGTCTCACTGGTGCACCCATCGATGACACGCTGGCTCACAGCATGTATATCACCCCTGAAGAAGAATGCCGGCTTGGGATTCCGGAGCGCCTTATTCCTGCAACACCAGTACCCACTCCACCTTCGCAGATATGTTCTTCGTCTTTGGGAACTGCGACGCGCGGGACGAAACGCTCCGCCGCTGCAAGCTCATCCACCACACCGCTTTCGCAATACACTGAACACAGTAATAAGCGACCACGACTGCAACCTAACATCTGATCTTGCTGTATTCGTGATTCGTGGAGCACTTGGCCCTCCGCTCTTTTGAACTGTAGCTCTCATTTCATTACGATAGCGTATATTCTTGTGCTCGGACTACAATCCATCTTGTGAACGGTGTCCTTTGGGAGCAGCAGTGGCGTTGGTCATTGACGTAGCCGAGTGACCCGTCGTCTTCATTAGGTAGTGTGGGTGGGTCCTACCCGGTGGTCGGGGTCCCTGAAAAAAAGGGGGTCGATGTCGGAAACTACGGTTTCGCATGCCTCTTGATGGTGGATGTGGAGAAGAATGCCATTAGGCGCTCATTATCACACGACGTCCTGTGTCCGCGAAAGACTCGGACCTGCTATCACAGTAACAGTATCCTGACCATTCGGACATAGGGTAGATAGATATGCAGGGCTATGAAACGTCGTACTTCCATACTTTGACGCCACCCTGTCTGCTATTATCACCGTCCCATCCGTACTCTTCATCCCAGACTATGGTATACCCTTTGCCCCGGATGTAATCCTGCATTCCAGGTTCTCGTAGCAGCGCACCGAACATCACGATGTACTGCGGCCACTCGTGTGACCAGTCGTTCTTGTGGATGAGAGCTCCCGGGACAGAGAAAGGACGTGCTGAAGGGGGGAAGCTTGAGTCGACGTTGGGAGGAAATCGTGTCTGGAGGTATGTCACTGGGGCCGCAAAGAAGATGGCGACTTGGTCTTTGTAATCAGTGATATTCTGTCCCCTGTTATCAAACTGTCAGCACTGGGATCACAATGGCACAGAGAAAGACGTACGCTAATGGAGGTTCGCAGCCAAGGGACCAGTAGTGGCTTTCGTCTGACCATTCCCGACGGTGAAGGTATGCTTGCCATGGAGTCGAGTGACAAGGCATCAAGAACCCCACAGACTTGACCTCATCCGCAGGCAACGAGCGTAGATAACGCATCACGTCGATTTGCGCGCGTGCATGGAACCACAGGATATAAACAATCATGGGAAGCGAGAGCAGAATGGTCGAGAGGTATAGGCGACGTATCGGAAGGATGCGGGACGATTTGCGCTTGGATTCAGGAGAAGTATCCACGAGAGATTTGGCAGCGAACACATGCAACAAGGGAAGTATAGGGTGAATAAAGCGCCATTCTTTGTGGCCTGCTATGGAGTAGATGGCAACAGTCCAAGCGACGAGTCCCAGAGCTACGGTCAAAGCATTATTTGCAGGCCGTTTCAAGACGAGCCAAAACCCGTGCAGAACGAACGGAAGTGCGGTCGTGCACAAGATAGGGAGCCCTTGGAAGAGATAGTAGTGCCACGGGTTGGAACCATAGAATAGAGAGACCGACGAAAGGTTGGTGAACAGAAAGTTCAGAGGCGTGAATGTCTGTTGGCCATAGTATGCCGTGTCTATACCGGCTATCACACAGATGCTTATGATGCTATATGTAACATGATTAGCGTTATAGTAAAAGTGGACACAGGAGACTACCAACGCGACGTCCAAAGTATCTGCCGCAATACTTCGTATTTTGCCAAGATCTTCGCGCATTCGCCATAGCAGTGTTCCAAAGGCAAAGACCCAGATGACAGCGTTTGTCGGTCTGATTGCGCACGCCAATGCTGCGAAGGCAAGCGATATCCTAGTGTCTCGCCTGCGAATACATAAGAAGCGGTCAAAGATTGATATAAACTCATGAACAAACCTCCAAGAGTCAGATGGGTGCCATGGGTAATAACTTAGAGCAATAGTTGTGAGGGATGTCTCGAGTGAATTTGACAAAGACCGCGACAAAGAGAGCGCATGAAAGAATGATGTTATGGATAGCAGGTACTGGACGAACAATTAGCTTGAGATGTCATCATTGTGACTTCTTTCAGACTTACAACGGTCGAGACGTATTTGTCTCCAGAAAGAACTTTAGTAAGTCTGTAGAGCCATATATCGGTACAAGACGCAAGCAGTCCGTGCAGGATTCTAGGCCCCCAAACCTTGTGTCATAGGTGATCAGCTAGTTTTGGATGCTAGAAACAAAATATTCACGCACCAAAAGTTGAGTATGATCCAATTTTGAAATTTTGAGTAGCCAGTATATTGGTACATTCAATGCAGGATATAGCACACTGCGAATGGGCTTCGGCGAAAGCCATTCCCAAGTGAGGTGTCCATAGCCGAAGACAAGATGATGAGCGACTTCCAATGATTGGAAGTACTCGTCCGGTTGAAAGTAAGAGCGTGTGACCAACGCTATACCAACGCGTACCAAAATTGCGACTACGACATAGCGAGTGTCGAGCATGGATAAACGTGACGAAACGGTTCAGATGCAAAGTACTCAACCGTGACGATGTCTCGTAGTTCGTCCGCATCTTTCCGGGTGCGTATCCTAATTAGGCAGGTGTACATGTTCAAGCGTTCTACGAGCTCTTCTTGGAGTCATGCAAAATGATAAATGATACAGTCGAAGTACGCTACAGATCTGATTTACGAATGTTCTTCTACAGTCAGCCTCTTTCAGCCAAGAATCTTGAGACTTTCTTCCGTTCGCCGCCTTTCGTACCCGTACTCGTTGTACCAGCCACTGACCCTGACTCCTTGACCTCGGCCTTGGACGACACTTGAGACGAAGATGCAGCAACGAATGACGGAGACTCGACGATCATTGATTGAAATGGTGGTGTAGCCGTAGAACCCGATGAGAAGCTGGGGGATTCGATGTCACCTGAGATCGCAGGAAGCGAATTCCGCGCACGTTGACTCGAAGCAGACGCTTCACTACTGTTCACTCGCTGTCGTGGACGTTCCGTAACGCGAGCAATCATTGCGGGTTTTCGAAAAGCTGGCAGAGGTATCGCGTCTGGAGCTGGAGAGGGCGAAGTAGGAGTGCCCATCTTCGGAGATGATCTTCCTACCTCAGCAATAGGTGTGCTGAGAGTGGATGAGAATGGTGAGTACGCTGTTGATTGATCGGATACGGGGGAGTCGAAGGATCGTAGAACGGCTTTTTGAGGTCGTACTGACTTAGCACGGTCTGCAGCAGGTGCAGGAACTGATGATCTACGAGTCGCCTGAGAGGGTCCTAGTGTGGGTGCGGTGTGAGATGATGACGGCCCAATGTTCGTGACTCCACCTTCGCTCAGCAAGCGCAAAATCTCTTCCTCTGTGGGGACAGGACCGTCCAGCTCATCCTCGCTTTCCCCTGCTTCCCCTCCGACCAATTGACCGTCCTGTAACTTTCCGAACTTAATGGCTCGGCTTATGACATGAGACTGGGAGGACGGTACGACATATGGTCCAAGAGAATGCGACGCTAGGGTGGTGGAACTCGATGAGGCAAGGTTAGCCTTGAATTTGGATATGGACGGTTTGGGAGGCGCGGAAGACAGGGTAGCCTCCGCTGGGACGATCTAAAACCCTGTTAATTGAGAATGCGGTAGATGCTGAGGAAGACTTACAGGATGATCCCATTCGTTCTCGCCTTCGTCTTCATGGGTATGGGCTCGCATCGCACTGGCTGCCTGCGCACCCATAGTTTTCCGTTTCGCGTGGTACGCTAAAGCCACTTCTCGTTGGTGACGAACAGTGTCAAACTGCTCTTCGTCCCAATCCGAGACTGGCTCTCGGTCATCCAAAAAACCATTTCCATCTTGCCCGTCAAAGTCTGGATCCCCGGAATCGTCATGGGTAGCAAACTCTTCAGTATCTTCGTCGTCGTCAATTGGGTTCACATCGGGATTTGATTCGTCGTCGGAATCGGGCTCGGGGACAGCTGTAATAGGAGGTGGAGACCGCAGACCGCGAGCGGGACGTTCCACGACATCCATTTTCATTGTGTGACTGTCCAGCCGGGAAGCCATTGCTTTGCTGAGCCTCGCGGGAACGACGTCTCCCCACTTCCCTGCTGCATCATTCGCCTCGGTGTCTTGACCGTTGTCGTCGGCAAAAGTGACACTCTTCTTTGAGTTCAGAGGCTTCCTTGTGTCCTGGGAAGCTCGCGCGGCGTCTGCATCCTTCAGGTCCTGAGCATCCTCCTGCTCCCTCTGTTCCTTCGCTTCAACCACGTTCCGGACCAACGCCCGCCCCATCTTCTTCTGCAACTCTTTCGCCTTCTTCAGATCATCCATTTCCGACTTTGCAGCCTGCTTCCGTCTCTCCAAATCCTCCAGGAATTGCTCCCTCTCTGAAANTTCCTCTCGTTCAGCCTCCATCTGCTCTTCTTGTTCAAGAAGGTCAAGAATTCGTTCCCGTTCGGCTTTACGGCGAGCCTTCTCCTCTGGAGACAAGGCCCATTGAGGAAGAATATAGGGATCGTCAAAACTGGCCGTTGCGCTAGCTTCCACCGCAACCGCTTCGGGTTCGTTGATGTCGATAATAGGTAAACCTTCTTCATTTAGCATCTGCAGCACAAGCAAACCAGACATAAGACAACGTGTTTGTGTTTGAGATCGGAATAGGACAATCCTACCTCACCCTTCTCGTTTCTCTTGACCCCATCGCCTGCGATGTTAGGGTCCTCCCCGAAAATTTCGCCGAGTTTAGCAGACATTCGGCGAACTTGGTCTTCAGTCAGCTTTCCACCTTCTGGTGTATCAGATGTTCCATCTTCCGAAGAGACAGAGTTGAGGATAGCCTGCAGGGCTATGAAAAGGGAGCTTATCCTGAGTAGGATGCCAATTGAGTGATGAACGGTAGATGAACGCACCCTGTACTCTCCCTTCGGATAGGTTCTTGATCAAGCCGCTTGGGGGAGACATCTTGGAGCAAAACTTGTGCTATCGCTGAAGAAGAATGTCGGGATCTTGCATCTAGACGTGAGGTTGAGCGACGTGAACGCGGAAACTCGAGCCTGAGGAATGGATGGTACCGTGCTTGCTTGAGGTAAACAGGCGCCTCGAAATATTTACAGGTACGGGGTTTGCCGCCACCAAGCCTCGTGATCATTCAAGTTTTCATCCCATCCCAATCTCATCCTAAAGCATCTCCTTCGACTTAGAGATCTTACGCTAGAGAATCGCCTGAAAGCGAACATGGTTGTTGTCAATACCCCGCCATCCACATCCACTTCTTCACCCCCTCACAAGAAAACCCGCCGCAAAATGTCGAAGAAACCATCTGCAGAGACTGGCGGCGGGATCGAAGAACACGACTCGGAGATGCAGGTGCAGGAGACCCCTTCAGCAGAGACAACTGCTGCTGCACAAGCAGCTATCATCGAGGAGGAGTCTCCGGACGCCCAAGACGACGAGGTCATGATTGATACCGACCCTACCGAACTGCCCTCTCAATCTACTGTTCCCTCATTCCCCGCCCTCCCTGCATCGGCGCAACGCTCGTCATTAAAATCAGAGACAAGACGCATTGCGATTCCCCCTCATCGCATGACACCACTGAAGAAGGAATGGGTCAACATATTCGGGCCGTTGACTGAGATCCTTGGGCTGCAAGTACGAATGAATGTCCCGCGGAAGTCTGTGGAGATCAGGGTAAGAGCACAAGTCATGATCTTATGAATTACTGGTCTAATCTTGAACCCCAGACATCAAAACACACCAAAGTGGTCGGTGATTTGCAGAAGGGAGCGGATTTCGTGAAATCATTTGCGCTTGGATTTGACGTGAACGTGAGCATATTGTATGCTATTCAGGTGGCACAGTCCTCATCACGAAGTACACATCTCTACCATTCTTAGGATGCAATTGCCCTCCTCCGTTTGGACGATCTTTACCTCGACTCGTTTGAGATCAAAGATGTCAAGACGCTGCACGGAGATCATCTTTCTCGAGCGATTGGTCAGTCGATACACATTACTCGATATTTTGGTTGATCCCACTCACGTTCGCTGGATTATTTCAACAGGCCGTATAGCTGGTCAGGATGGTAAAACGAAGTTCACTATCGAAAACGCCAGCCGGACTCGCATTGTCCTGGCAGACACGTGAGTATATTCCATGATTACAGTAGTTCTCACGCTGAGCCTGTATTTGCGTTCTAGCAAAATCCACATCTTGGGTTCTTTCCAAAATATCAAGGTTGCTCGCGATGCAATTGTCTCTCTTATTCTAGGATCTCCGCCAGGCAAAGTGTACGCTGGCTTGAGGACTGTTAGCAGCCGTATGCGCCAGAGGGCGCTATAGAGGCGTATGTATCATTGTACCACTATATGTCTAGCTTTTCTGCATTTTGTTGTACTCTTTGTTGATTGCAAAACCTCCAAGCAGCGAGGACATCCACCCTGACTCAATTAGTACCTTTGAAGTTTTATTAACATGCTTTGGCACCCACTCGCTCCTTGGATGGTTCCACCGACACCTACTTACATACACATACTCCGCGAATCTAGTTTGTGCGAGATCAGATGGGCACCTATTTTACGTTTCCTGCTAAGTACCGTGGGGTCGACCATGTTGCGACCACCGTCGACTGCATGGTCCATAATGAGCGCGTTGAGGCGCGTTGCCGTTCGTGACTTCAAGTTATAACTCCGCCTCGGAGTGTCTACCTCTTAAAGCTTCCTCCTTCCTCCTACGCGTCCTTTCTTGACAACCACGACCTACATCGCTGACATTCACCTAGCACTCCTATTTTGAACTCTACGCCAAGTATCGATAGTGACTAGAGACCAAATGGCCCCCACGGCAGGCCCATCGCGTCGCTCGAGCCGTATTAGGGCAGCTCAGGAAGCGCGAATAGAGCAATTTGATGCGCCAGAATCAGAGACAGAGCCAGAGCCTACTCCTCCCCGAAAGCGACGTAAGGCTGATGGGAAACCTGGTAAGGTTACCCGCAGGAGGAAGACTCTGAGCAAGTTGCCAGATATGCCACTCGACATTCTGTATGAGGTTTGTCTAAGGCCTAACCTTTCCTGTACATCGACTGACATGTCCCATACTCTTTGCAGATATTCGGCATGCTCCATCTTCGCGACATTCTTCAATTGTCGAAAACGACGAAAGCACTGCGGAGAATGCTCATGGATCGTAGTGCCACTACAGTTTGGATGCAGGCCAGACAGAATGTCATAGGCCTCCCCGAGTTACCTGCGGACCTTACTGAAAGACAATATGCGCACCTACTTTACCACCCCTTCTGCCATGTGAGGAGCTTTATTCCGTTTCGTTCTTCGAACCTTTCGTCAGCCGCTTACCTTTGCACATAGTTTTGTCATCATACCAGAGTGGCAAACAAGTTCGTGATCTGGCAATTGCGCGTTCGGGCTTGCAAGGCATGTTTCAACGAAGACAAGTACGTCGCTTCCGTGATCCCCTTGTTCTGGTCTCATCGGCATCGACACCAAGCTTTCCGGATCTCGAGACCGTCGAAAATTTCTTCTTAGATTGTCCCGTCTCGGTATTAGTTATGATGCCTGCGTATTCAAAGAAGGATGGGGGTGAGGTATTCTTCTTTGCAATGGGGTACTTGCTGATTGTTCTGTCAGGTCCGGTGTTTCTTCAGCGTGATGTAGACGAACTAGCCAGTTTTCTGAGAGAATTCCAAGATGATCTCGAAAAGCTCAAAGAATTGGAGACTAAATATGTTGCGAAGGTCGCAATGATACATTCGGTGAGTGAATCATGTCCAGATAGCATGATGTACCCTGAACATTTACCGTGTACAGACAGGAGATGCACTTGACGATTGGCAGTGCGACCAAGATACACAGCGTGCTGAAGAACTTGATGAATTGCGCAAGCTGCGGAGGGCTCAGTAAGCAAAAACTCGCACCATACGATGCATACTAGACTTATCTTTGTTACCTGTTACCAGAGTTCTCACGAAAATATCTGACAATGGTTTCGGGGATGAACTCGCTGTGATGGGGGACAACGAACTGTTGGAGCTCACAGAGCAGACTTGGATGAAGCAACCGAAAGAACTTCACCGAGCGAGGTGAGCCGTTCGCATCGACCACCATGGCTGGATTTCTGACGAGAGGATAGGGTGGACCAACATCAAGGCCGAGGTCCTCGCATACATGGAGCGTATAAAGGCGAACCGTATAGCCGACGATCTTCGCCTTCGCATGGAACAAAGAATGATAGCTTTGAAACCTACGATTTTGGCATTCAAGAGAAGCCATCAAATGGAACGTCTCCCCCTTCTGGTTGACTTCTACACCACGGCAGACGTTCTCGCCAACGTCTTGGTGGATACAGAAAACACCGCGGAAATTTTGACAACACTTACTCACAAATTACCAGAAGCATGTCGTCGTTGGGAAGAACTCGCGATAATGACCTTGATGACTGTCATGCCGCAACCTCACATGGATCCGTCAACATTGCAACTGGCCACTACATGGTTCCGGCACGACGATTGCGACAATTGTCATCTATCCTTCCCGAATGTTCTGTATGAATACTGCCCGTCCCATACGACCCTCAGCGACCTCGTTCGGAACCCTCCAACCTGTATCAACGACATCTGGATCTCCTGCCTGGGCGCGACCAAGAAACTTCCGTGGATATGGAGGGTTGAACGTCTCAACTTTGACGATGTAGCCTCGGACGAGCTACGCGATATCATCGCTCTCTGCGGAAAGGACCCGGACGCAACAACGGCTCAGACGATGGACGAATTGGACGCTCGTTTCCTCTGCTTACCCTGTTCCGATGTCGCAACGCCGCAGGCTATGGGGTGGCGTGCAGTGGTAAGAGTCAGCCTTTTACATTTGCACACAGTTCTTAATATGGACGGATGATGTATAGGTGCAGCATATCCACTCAGAGCGACACTGCGATTTCGCTGATCAGTCGAGGCTTGGAGGTTGGGCTGTATTGAATGCCGTTGATACGGCATTGGTCAAACAGGCTCAAACGGCCATTCAGGGGGAACAGCTCCAAGAGGAGAGGATCTGGAATTGTTTGCTTTGTATGGATGATACCAAAATGACATGGGATGCTGCTGTTGAGCACTGGCATATAGAGTGAGTCCTTTCCTTGCCTCGTTCCGCTGCGCAGCGGTGTTGCTGATAATTGATTAATCATAGACACGATGAGACGGACGAAGCTGAAGAGCTTGAGGAGGGAGTGAACTGTCGGCTGGCGCTAGATGCATTTTATAACTATCAGCATCCACCTCCATATAATTGTCCATATCCACTGATCCGTCCGTATTTGGAAGCAGCCATAGTCGCACAGACTACGGAACAGAACTTTCGGGCGACATGGCGGGAGTCTGCCGATGGGACTGCGGCAGCCTGAGGGACGATTTCGTGCTGAAGACTACTTTTTATCCTTCCATTCCGTCATTGTCATTGATTGACCCTCATGTAGAACGATATTTCACCTTACAGTATATTCAATAATGCTTATGTTCTTGATAAAGTGTGGCGTCGGAGTCATTGTTGATTGTTTACGCGTTGTTTGGTTGTATGTCGCAGCCGAACGTGTTGCCGAGGTTGAGAATTCCAGTCGCGCGACTCTGAGTTTCTCTTTCCTCGTCCTCTCCGTCTCGGTTTCGTCTCTGTCTCTTCGCCAATCTTTCTGTGGGTAATGGTAGGGCGCTGAACATTGCATTCTGCGCTCGCTTCGACACTCCTTTGGAACGCGATACCTTGAGACCTTGCGAGAATGCAGCAGCAGCTACTCGCACTCTACGCCACGCTGGCCGTTTTTGCTCTCTTCTCTCAAGCAGCGGACCCCGCATGGAATGGCCATACGACCCCTGGATCCACGAACCCTACCACATTCTCTCCTTACTATGTACCTCCTGGAGCACGCTCGTATGACTCAGCATCTCCTTTGCTTCATTACTCCGGTGACTGGGGAGAATCATTCTCCTCCGGATACGTGCAAGGATCCATTCGCAAGACCTCTACCGCCAACTCGTATGTCTCGTTCACGTTTACCGGAACTGGTATCGAGTGGTTCGGAAACATGGGTCCGAAGCACGGCATCGCTGAAGTCTACATGGACGGACAGCTTTCTGACCGAGCCGACGGCTACGACTCACAGCCTCTACGTCAACAACGTCTCTTCTGGGTCTATGACCTTCCTCCCGGGAAGCATACGATCAAGATAGTCAATTCCGGCATTCATATCAACCAGGCGGAAGGAACTAGCCTTGACATCGATGCTTTCGTGGTGACAGAGGCACCTGAAACGAAAGCGACTCTCCTCGTACAGCCACCCGCTTCAGGCCCGCCACCCTCTGACCTCTCTGTCGCGGAACCTTCTGCGCAGTGGAATCTGGAGCAGCAGGGGTCTACCGGAGTTCATGCGATGCAGCTAGCGGTCATTTCTGATACTCACGCCATCATTATCGACAAGGTCGAGCACAATCCCTTGACCATCTCTGGACATCCAGCATGGGGCGCCCTATACAACCTCAATACGCATTCAGTGAAGCCTCTGAACATGCAATCAAACTCATTCTGCGCGGGCGGTACATTCCTCAGCAACGGGACAATGATCAACGTCGGCGGGAACCCAGTCGTGGAGGATATCACTGCTGCTGCAGACTTTGGAGACGTAGATGGTCTTCAAGCGGTGCGGATTTTCGAACCTTGCAATTCCGACGACGTGGACAACTGCGACATCTACGAAAACCATTCTCGTGTCCGTATGGCGAGCCCGCGGTGGTACAACACGGTTCTCCGTATCTCAGACGGATCAGCGATGATCGTAGGAGGATCAAAGAAAGGTGGCTGGATCAACAACGCGACTACCAATAATCCCACCGTGGAGTACTTCCCGCCAAAGAACGTTGCTGGCCAGAATGGTCTTCCGGTCAAGTTGCAATTCCTGGTCGACACCCTCAACTCGAACCTCTTTCCAATCGCGTTCTCTCTCCCGGATGGCAAGGTTTTCATGGCTGCAAATCAGGACGCTATGATTTACGACTGGCAGAATAACGTTGAACGGCGCCTGCCCCGTCTTCCCAATGGCGTTCGCGTGACGTATCCTATGACTGGAACTGGTGTCTTGCTCCCTTTGTCTGCGGCGAATGGCTACACTCCAGAGATTCTGCTCTGTGGCGGCTCTGCTGTCGACGATACGAAGCCCGACTGGGAAATATCCTCACAGGATCCTGCTTCTGCTCAATGCTCCAGGATGGTCTTGACTGACGACGGCATCTCTCAGGGCTGGCAGGTAGAGCAGATGCCGCAGGCCCGCGTCATGCCCGATGCTGTCCTGCTGCCTACTGGGCAAATCTTGATTGTGAACGGAGGCAGGACCGGAATCTCAGGCTATGGTAACGTTAAAGACCAAGTCGGCGCGTCGAACGCGGATAATCCTGTCCTTACTCCTGTGTTGTACGACCCGTCTGCTCCTTCTGGCCAGCGATTCTCCTCTGCAGGCATGCCCACTAGCAACATACCTCGCTTGTACCACTCTATAGCTACACTCACGCCGTCTGGGAAGATTATGATCGCTGGAAGCAACCCGAACCTCGACCGGAGCGAAGTCGTGTATGGGACGGAATATAGGGTGGAATGGATCAGTCCTCCGTATATGGCGGCTGCGGAACGACCGAGCTTCACTGGACAGGTTCCGCAGAAGATTGGGTTCGGGCAGTCCGTTACGATGCAAGTCAAGGTGCCAGCGTCGTCGAGCGATATAAAGAGTGAGCCGCACTTGTTATCCTATAACATTTATAGTATGTCTAACGTCTGATCCAGTGGTACTCATGGACCTTGGATTCGTAACTCATGCGACGCATACGAACAGTCGTCATGTCACATTGGTCTCTTCCTTGTCCAATGACAAGACCTCCCTCTCTATGACCGGACCACCAGACGGCAACGTTTACCCACCGGGCCCTGGATGGCTCTACCTGGTGGTGGATGGAGTCCCAAGTACAGGCGTGAAGGTAATGATTGGAGACGGGAACGACCCACCTGTTGATCAGGGGGCTCTGAAGAAGTAAGTTCGCTTGAATTCTATGTGTCCTTGCATAACTAAATTTTGGTATTTTGCAGTATGTTAGCGCAGACGAAGGTCGACCAAAACGAACATAGCTAAACAGGTGGTGCAAAACAAACTAGTCGGTTAGATTTGGACGGTCTGCTCGATGATTAAAATCGTTATGTTGATGATGTTTTGTATCTTGGATGTGTAGTATCTTAGTTTTCTTTTGATTGCATACTATTTTTCAGGCACTTCGTGATGATAGAGTGTTCAGAGCCTTTATGCAACGAAGCACAAGGCTATAATAGATTACCATGGCTACATACAAGACAAGAGACATGAGCGAAGAGATTCCGGATACATGCGAAGAAAGCGAAAGAATACATTGCGACAGCATAATTGCACAGCAAGATCAGTGCAGCGAAAAGGAACATGATGACCAGACCAGGAGGACGGAATAATGATATAGAAACGGATGGACACCAACGACTCCTGCGAAGCCGACTTTACGAATCTTGAACCGCGTAGGGATGTCGGACCAGTTCGTCGTAGAGGTCTGTTGGGAGATCGCGGACGAGCGTGACTGCGATGCCGATGACTGGGAGTGCTTCCAAAGGAGGGAAGGCACGTAGAAGTCGCATGGGACTGTGAATCATCACGTCAGATTGTAGCTGTATACAGTTTTGGTACATGAACGTACCTCGCCGAGCTCATGATGTTATCTCTCATCAGCAACAACTGAGCGATAACACATAAGACGTTCAGATGAACACCAAATGCGAGCAAGAAGTCCCATAGCTGCAAGACCTGATCCAGTGGTGGTGTACATGCACATAATGTCAAGACAGCTACAATGACATTAGCATAGAAGAAAGGGAAATACGAGTGACACGTACATGGGAACGCGTAGATCTCTGCAGAGAGGTTCTTAGAACGCAAATGCGAGTATAGCTCCGGATCAACAATCTTCAAACAGCGATCAAGCAACTAGATAATCATGAGTTTCTGATTGAAACAGAGAACGGATTGTAGGAGCTTACCTTTAAGCCACGATGAACACCCTCAAGCGTTGGTTGGACGTATAACGGACACGACTCTTCTATGAACTTGGCGAAACAAAAGAACGCTTCGAGTTCCGACGGCATAGTGTACAGGAATGGCGCCGCCAGGACGTTCATTCCCTGGACATACGTGAATCCGAGTTGGTGCGACTCTTGTCGGTCTATTGGAAGGGTGGTGTCAAAGCCAAGGACATATTGGGACGATATAACGCGCATACCATGATTCCGCCAAACGAACGCATCGAGTAAACGAACCAACATATCCTCGCGAACACGTTCTTTGAATCCACGATCCGTGGCTAACGTTCTAGCCAATATGCGTCAGATACAAAACTAGATAGATACAAGGATGGGACGCACCTGAACGTATCATTACGAATCTTCTCTCTCACTTCACAAGGTCCCCGCGCGACATACTCCAGAAACAGGTCCGTCGAGACATTCTGAACACGCAACAAGATTTTCCATACCCGTGGTCTCAGTGTGCAGTCCTATACATTCCAAATTCATGGTGAGATGCCTGCAGAGACGAGACGAAAAGGCGGGCTTACGACGGCGGAAGGGATACCATCGACCAATATAAGACGCCTGAGCTTTTTGACGGATTCCTCTACTTCAGCTGCACTCCGTAGTCTTGACGAAAGTTTGTGCTGGTTCAGGATCTTCGTGAAAGAGTGTGCAGTCGCTGATGCCTGCGCCGACGACATGGTGGTCGCGCTCAACGTTCGGGATCAATGTCGCTTACCCGCTTTCGGACGTCTCACGCAGCGTCCTAAGACCACGACCGTCACTTGGTCACTACGAACCACTCTCTTCATGATACCTTCACTATGGACGTGCCATTTTCATCCTCTGGTGCTATGAACAGAGCGCATTATGCTCTTGTTCGCAAAGTAGAAACCGCGCTGTCTGCGCATGCAGCCGACGCAATGCTGTATGCTGAGGTCGAAGTTATACAACACAGATTGCAGACTTCCACTCTGACTTTGGTATGTCCATCTATGAGCTTAGATCTTCCATTTTAGTGACATATGCGCAGAAACAAGTCAAAGAGTCGCTGGTGACTCTGCTGTATTGCTACACGTCCGTACATCCTGGTACCACCTTGGATGTACAGTTCGCTCTGCCGCATGCCATCAGCCTAGCCGAAGCGGGGAAGTCGGTCGCAGACAAACGAATGGGTAGGGTTCGCGTTTGGTTCATGAATACTTTTCTGACATGCATGTAGGCTATCTGTTCTGTGTGGAAATCATGCCTAGAGATCATGAGTTACAGCTCATGCTCGTTAATACTCTCAGGAAGGTCCGTTGTCCCACTTATCATCCCTACGAGAAAACATCTCAAACTTCTCCTTTCAGGACATCGAATCTTCAGACGTTCCTCGAATATGCCTCGCTTTGGACACTGTGGTACATTTCGCACCTGAAGACGTGTATCCTGCGATACAGGACCGCCTGTATGAGCTTCTTTCACATACATCGTCAGTAGGTATTTCCGTATTATGTGAGCGGATGGAGGACTTACCTGGCCGTGACAGCCCACATATTCGACGCAGGACTCTGCTTGCGTATCGTTCATTGTCTGAGCAAGGTACCGACATATTGAAGAAGATTCTGCCCAAGATGCGGAAACGACTGAATGACGCGGATCTCTCGGTCGTCCATGCGACGCTGACTCTCAGCATCGTTCTTATGCAGGTACGATCACTTCTGCTGTTGTCAATTTCAATCTTCTGACGCGTGTTAGGCCAAACTGATGTCCAGCGAACACTTCCACCCCATTCTGACAAAGTTGTTTCGGCGCATGTGGAATGAGAGAGCAGATCAAAACGCTAGAGCATTGCTCTTAAAGATCATGCAATCCATTGATTTTACTAAGTGAATATAAACTACACTTTCTTATGATATTCCCGACTTGCTGACCATGCACAGGCCCTCGACAGAGGATTTTGAGATCATGCTGGAGATAGTCTCTTCGTCGCGTTCGAGCACGTCTACAATAAATGGTGAGTAGCTATTGACATGTCACTTTCAATGCTAAATCATCTCGTAGCGATGGGCTATCAGTGTTTTCTACTTGCAGCTGCTACTCCCGAAGTTGTTCAAGCCCCGACTGTGGCCACTTTCATCAAGAGTATCCGTCATCTTCTGGTATCTGAATCCCCCAACGACATCTATTTGTTCATCAACTGTCTGGCTTGTCTGGATCCAACTTTGTGGGCCGGTTCAGTGGAAGTTCCTGCCGTGTTAGAAGGTTGGGAAGTTGAACGCGTGATGAATTTACTCAACTCTGAGGATCCATTAGTACGGGCTCAAGTAAGTCCACTCATGTCTTGCTCTATCTCGATTCTTATCAAGCCACCCAGACCATCCGCGTACTCCTCCGAGTAGACCGTTCGATCGTGGAAGCATACTACCAAAGGTTGATGACCACAATACATGACGCAAGTGACCTGAGACGATGTCTTCAGATTGCTGAGGCTCTGAGTGGAGAAGATGGCGAGTCTTACGCTCAACATCTTGTGCATCAACTACGCACTGTCGGCGATGAGCCCTCCCAGCGACACATCTTGCAGGATGCGGTAGAATTGTCTCTGACACATATCCGTAGTGGTCAGTGAGCCCATCGTCTCATCATAGAGCTTCGTACTGACAGGTGTCTCACAGCAGGCCCTGATTTTCGTAGTGGCTGCATCGGAGTTCTTTTCACTATTATGACAGAACCAGAGGAGCAGTTGGGACCTACATTATTCACGATTGTTGCTGCACTCATATGTGAATACCTCGATAACTCGCCTACGGCTCCTGAGAAGATACTTCAAGGATTGGTTCGATTACTGCCGCTATACCCTGGTGAGCTTCTATATAATTGATGACGCTTCGCGATCTGATTGCAGCCATACAGCTGATGTCCAAGAGGCATGTCTTCTGGCAATGGTTCGGGTTGCTGCGAAATGTGAATCAGTATCTGATGCCGTGCAAGTGGTACGGAAAGTTCAGGAGTCTTCCGGACTGCACATCAAACGGGTAAGAACAACCTTCATTTTCCTCTCAATTGTACTCATCAGCAGAAATCATAGCGTTGCGAGCAGTTCATCACTCTCGCCGAAGATAAGCCAGCACTCTCTCAAGTAGTTGCTCAGTCAGGCTCCACAGTAAGTACACAATTAATCATGGGTACATCCTTGCTGACCCCTTGAATAAAAGCTACCTGGAATCTTATTCTCTATTGAGAGCCTAAGCATCCATGAACGGCAGCCATCTTCTTCACGATCCCCGAATCATTTTCAAGATGAATCACGCTCGTCCTCTCGCGCTTCAGGCAGTGGGAACAAGTTGCGGTACGCAGCTTATGACGCGCCCAAGCCCACGCGTCGTCTGCGACGCCTGAGCTCGAGCAGTTCGCGATCAGCCGATACACAAAACCCAGACCCGGATGAACTATTGTCGAAGACCGTGACAGCTGGTGACCTGGCTTTGGCATCTGGCAGGAGGGACTTTCAGGAGCTTGCGAGGGTAGGTGAACTGCTACTAGATGCAGATGCTAGCTCATCATCATTTTAGTCACCGATGCTATCCTCAACGTCCCCTCCTCTTGTACATGTGACACCCGTGGATGATCTGGTTTGTACTTTACATGCACCCTCACTACGTGTGTTTGTCTCAAGCCTTGAACAGGCATCTCAGGTGGATCTGCTTGGTATGGAATCCCCCTTCCTGTCTGAGCCTCCGGCCGGCACTATGGCTTCAAGCATGTCGAGTACAAACAACGAGCCAGATTTCGAACAAATCTGGACGACACTAGCGCAGGCAAATTCAAGAGGTTGGTGTGAAGTCACGATTGACGTTGTTGTACGCAAACTGCAGAGCCTGCAACATACGATGAGAGTGATCGCAAGTGATCAGCCACCATTCCATGGTAAGGTTTACCGTATTTCAAACGTATCTGAAGCTGACCTTACTATGTACGCTCTATGTTTTAGGAGAATTGAAGATCACACTCTCACCATCTCTAGGAGGCGAAAATCGCGGCATTGCGGTCTTGCGGTTGAAAGAGAGTGAGGACGACAGTTGCTTATGGCAGATGCGTTGTGCGGACGACGGTTTGCGAGCCCACATCAGAGAATTGCTTACGGACATCGAACAGTAAGTAATAGTATGGATACATAGACCATGCATTGGACGGATGACTAGGCTCGACAATGTTTTTTGGTATAACTTCTCTCGCACACCCTTCTATGGATGCTAGATCTATCGGCTCTGAACGTAGTCATCGATCTTCAACAGCAAGCAGACAGTCTCTGTGGACAACTCGATCGCGCTGGTTGAGACCAACAACGGTTGCACAACGTCTTCCTCAAGAATGTTGGAGATAAGGCCCTACAAAAAAGTCAATATCTGGAACAGACTCCTTCATAGAATTTACTCACCTTGCGGACATTAATTCCGGCATTTCGTTCACCCAAAGCGTGACGGTTACGCAGTTCGGTAACAATAGCAATGGGGTTCAGACCAGCATTCTCAGCCAGCGTGGTGGGGATAACCTCGAGAGCATCCGCATACGCTTGGAAGCAGTACGCCTCCATACCCTTGAGAGTATGGGAGTACTGGGACAATAACCGCGAAACATGGATCTCGGGGGCTCCACCACCAGCAATCAAAGCCCTGTGGTGGGTGTGAGCCTTTGCTTAAGATGCATGTCTCGTGATGCGTACCGTTTCTTGACAAGACAACGAACAACGCACAGAGCGTCGTGCAGACTCCGCTCGCACTCCTCAAGAACAAGAGAGTTGCTTCCCATAGCAAGGATACTGATCGTCCTTCCTGGGTTCTTGACACCCATGACACGGACCACCTTGACACCAGACTCGCTCGTCTCCTCAACGAGATCAGCGTACCCGAGCTTGTCCTCTGAGAACGCCTCAATATCTGCAATGGGCTTGCATCCGAGACTCTTCGACAGGAACTCGATCTCATCACGTTCAACCTCCTTGACCACCATGATATTAAGACGCTTGAGGAAAGTGAGGGAGGTGTCGTCGACTGCATCGCGCAGAATAGACTTTTGGATGAGGAGGACATTGCAGTTGGCCTTCTTGATCTTCTTGCAGATATTCAAGAGATACTGTCGGCCTTCCTTGATGACCTTGTCCATCTGACGGTAATCGTTGATGATGACAGTGTTATCCATCTACGCCAGATGTGAGCATTCCAGTCAACACATAGAGAACAAGAAAGACATACGTCTGGTTTCGGAGCACTCAGTTGGAACTGGATGATACCGATCTTCGCCTTCTCTATCCGTGTAGGTCCACCAGCAGAGGTGACAACATTTTGGTTCAAGACCACACCATCCACGAGTTCGGTGTCCTCGATCGTTCCTCCAACTTTCTTCACGATGCGAATATCACGGAGATCGACATTTGAAGATGTGGGAGTGACAAGACGCGTGACAGCTTGAACGGCTATAGGTGCAAGGGTAGAGGAGTATTGAGAGACGATCTTGAAATTACGGATTAATATCTTGTATCTGAACGCAAAGACGAATTCGACTGACTTTAGAGTTCAAGGAAGTGGTGGCCGCGCGAAGTAGGGCAGCCTTGTCTTTGAGGTCGACAGGTGTTGAAATTTCAGTCAAGTACTCAACCGCCTTTGCAGATGCCTTCAAGAACGCCTCCGCGATGATTGTCGGGTGGAGACCTTTCTGCAACATCTGCTCGGCGGCACCAAGCAAGCTTCCAGCCAGTACCACAACAGATGTCGTGCCGTCACCAGCCTCTACATCTTGAGCAGCAGACAGATCGACCAACTGATCAAAGATTGGTAAATAAACAGTCCTTTCAGTCAGGAGCACGACCACGCACCATTTTCGCCGCTGGATGCAGAGCCTGTATACTCTTGAGAATCGTAGCTCCATCGTTCGTGATGATGACTTCTCCCTTGGATGTTTGGATCTATAATGAGATATTAATTGACGCGTCCTCATGTACAAGTCGTGAATGCCGACCATTTTGTCCATTCCACGAGGACCCAACGATGTCCGGACAGCATCGCTGATGGCTAGAGACACTATCAGTCAAGATGCACGGCATATGAATAATCGTTCGACGCACCTTTGGCAGCCGTCATATTCGATAGCCGGACTTCCATAGGTTTGCCCTACAAACGCGTCCGTGGGTCGTGATTAAAGAAGAGACAATGAGCCATCGTACCTTGTCATTGAAGGCGGTGTTTGAGGGCGTGAGGCCCGTCGCTGCTCTTGCTGCCATCTTGAACGAGTTTATAGTGAAGGGAGGGGAGAAGGCAGCAAAAGTGCAAGTGTATGGGCGTTTCGAGACGATCAGTAACACATAATTAGACTTTGAATGCCCATACTATTGAAATAACAAATTTATTCTTACTCGATAACAAGCGAGCGCCTTTGAAGAGATTACGTCGTCGCTCGGTTATACGATCCGCGCTTGGACGCGTATGCAGCAGTGCTTGTCTAGTACTTACTATCGCTACCAAACCTCACCATCTATTCTTCACAATGAATTTCGTACGTCTGATCCTTGAAGCTGCGACCTGGACATCTTTAGCTGATTCTTGACTGCTAGGGTGGATTAGCTGGGAATGCGGGTGACTTGTTCGCCCAATTCGCTCAGTGAGGCCCAAGCCACTTCAATTGAGAGGATCACGTCTAACGGTCTTCTGGATCCATAGGAACATGCAAGGCAATATGCCGAGACCTCCGCCGCGAATGTACGATGAGTACTTCGTCGCGTACAGTATGGCGATGCTTCCAGGTAACGAGCGGGAGAATGTCAGCTACGGAGGAAAGAGTGCGTCTTGTTCTTACTATGATCTTGTACCCCACACTGATCTCATCTTGACCTTAGTCATTATGCCGCCATCTGCTCTCGCTCACTTGACCAATCTTGAAATTGAGAGTCCATGGGTATTCAAACTGCGCAACCCTTCCAATACAGCTGCTTCAACGCATGCGGGTGTCTTGGAATTCATCGCTCCTGAGGGTCAGGTGCATCTCCCGGCTTGGATGATGGAGACTCTGCGACTACAAGAAGGCGATACCATTCGCATCAATGGAACAGAGCTGCCAAAGGGCAAGATGGTCAAGCTGCAAGCTCAACAGGTCCATTTCCTTGAAATTTCCGATCCCAAAGCAGTGTATGTCTTCCGATGCCTTGATTTACTGTAATATCTTGACCTCATATATGAACAGTCTTGAGCAGGCACTGAGGAACTTCTCTGCCCTCACGCAGGGTGATATTATCGAGATTTCCTACAACTCCATAGTATTTGGGCTCCTAGTAATGGAGACACATCCCGGAGGCGAAGGCATTGACGTCCTCGACACTGATCTGGAGGTCGACTTCGCTGCGCCAGTAGGTTACGTTGAACCGGAACGTCCGAAAGCTGTTGCTCCCCCCACAATGGCTTCCAAACTCAACATCAACGTCGATTCCTCTTCACCAGGTTCGTCCCGTCCTGGCTCGTCTTTAGCTGGACAGTTTGCCGGTACAAATTCTCGTGCAACGACAGTTAGCAAGGGAGGAGATCAGTGGGAGAGCTTCAAGGGGAAGGGTGAGTCCCTTGCCGGCCGGAAGACCAAAGGCAAGGGTATCTCGCATAGGAAAGTGGAGGACGTGTCGGACGGAAGCAAGATCATACGGACTAAGTAAGATTTCAGCGACTACCTATGTACTACCATGATCTCACCCGTCTTTCGCAGTCAACATCGAGTGGTCACCAACAGCACCTTCGAGAACGACGTCACTGTTCCTGGTCCCTTGAATCTACCATTTGGTCACCTCTTCTTTGGGTACCCGCTTACACCATACCAACCGCCTGAAGTAAAACCTGAGGATAGCCCGAGAGTACGTCTATGTATCTTCCTGTAGATGATTCGTGCTGATATTTCAATTCTCCAGCAACCTTTGGCGTTCACAGGCTCGGGAAACACACTTATTGGCGGTTCTTCGTCAAGGGGCAAGGCAAAGGAGAAATCAAACCAGCCAGAACCAGCGAAAGAGTGGGGTACAGGCGGCCATACTCTCGGGTCTCGGTCCAGTGCAGCTTCTGGACCTCGAGCGACCGGTGCTGGAGGTGCCAGTATTCCTGTACTTCCACGGCGCAGCAAGACTCGCCAGAGGACGCCTTCTCCCGAGCTTGATTACGGCGTGGATGATGATGATGAGGTCATCGATGTTGACAGCGACTGATGTGGACGGCACGGTCATGGACTACGATGATGTTCTCAAATTCATACGATTGACAAGTTACTTAGGAATGGTGATACTTTTCTCTGATTCAAGGAGTGTGTCTCTATGAGACGTCTTGTGTTTCCCTATTCCTTAGATCTTGTCGCTCCGACCTCCAACATAGCACAGTTTGTACAACACCAACAACACTTTATACATACTTAGATGTAACAGATATATATGATCATCACAACATCGGAACTCCAACACCTCTACCTGCGTCTGTACCGCCCACAGCGTTCAGCCCTGCTAGCGGGGCCGTCCGCCAATTGAAGAGGTAGAAGTTCAGGAGACCGTCACCGAGGCCAAACTAGAGGGACATATCGACGATGAGTACACTAATCGACGGAAAAACAGGATTCGACAGACGCACCTTTAGGTCCTGCAAGAAATACCTGTTGTCCATGAGCGAAAGCCCGTTGACAACGTCGAACTTTGCTTGGTCCGCAACGCTGAGGCAGTCGCCGATGAGCTCTTCCAAGCGTTTCTTGAGCCTGCCGCTCTCCTCTGCTCCCTCTTCGAATGCTACGTCTGTCGCGTAGTAATACAGGTATGCTGCATTCAGGACATCGTGTTTTGGGTGTCCGATGATGCTGGAGGGAAGAGAATAGAAGGAGAAGAAGTCGGTGATCTTGTGTGTTGTTGGGTTCTACGTTCAAAGAATACCTGTTAGCCCAAAGGTCTGCGAGTAACGAGAGGAACTCCGTTTACCTCGATGACGTAAGTCCAAACAACTTGACCAGGTCTTGGCTTCTTCCAACTTTCCTTCTCCCCAGGTCCCTCTCCACGTCCACTCAGGAAATGATGCCGAACCTCCTCCGAAGTGAACTCCAACCTCATGTCAAATCGTTGCATATACTTCGCATACAGAGCTGCCACCTCAAGCAGATCCTTCTCCTCCATCTCTCTCAGTCCCCGGTCCAACAATCTCGGGTGTTCAGGGACCTTGTTAATGCGGATCATCCGGGCAAGTGTCATGTTCGAGGGAACATAGGTGAAGCGGACGTTCACGAGTTTGGGAATGTTCAGACAACGATGATTGTATCGACAAGTTGACACAGGTGTGGGAAGGAGCGCGCCTGCTGTGTACAAGGCTTGGAATACACCCTTCAAGTGGCATTGACGTGTGACTTCCTTGATCAATACCGGTGCTAGGCGTTTGGAACGCAGCTTCTTGTGAACGCACAAGAAGTTGACTTCGCTTGCACGTAGGAGACTAGCAGATAATGATGTTTAGGACTTCGGAAGACGAGTCAGATATGGGGAACGTACTTTGCGCGTACGCGGAGGTTGATTGGGAAGGCAGCAACAAACGCGACTAGTTTCTTGTTAGAAGCTACACGCACCCCAACGTGCCATTCTTTGTGGTAGCCTGGTGGCTGCAGAGCCCTATAATTGTGTGAATCAGTGTATCTCACCAGCAGACAAGCTATGGTACGTACCACCGCAAGAACTCTGCAGAATACTGAAAGCGGAATGAAGCGTCATCGTCCTCCACATAGTTAGCGGAAAGCAATTCCCATAGTTCACGCAGCTACCAGAATCCGATATCAGTAAGCTGCACAGAGGAACCTGTGGCAACTGACTCACTTGGGCATCGTCTGTCAAGTCTAGAGTTGACCAGACGAACTCTTTCGGTAATGGGTATGGATCTTGACGCACTTCCTCGGAAGGTTTTGGGGCCTCAATGTATCCATCCTCTTCATAAGCCGCCTCACCTTGAAAAAGTTCTATATCAGCAAGTGCTATATGACTTCCTGATTCTATACGGGAACACACCTAGTTGGGGGACAGGTTGTGTGCTCCAGAACTGCGCACTATAGATCGGATACTTGTTCGAGGGGATGGACGAAAAAACATACCTTATGCGTTCCGACATCCTTCTTATTCTTCCCTCCAATCCCAGACTTGCCCTGGAGAACATCCCTAATCTTCATCTGCTGCAAAGCCGCCCTGACGTTCGCCTCATTGGCGTCGGGCAAAGAGTCCCCGTGCTCTGTCTTGACCTTGTCCAGTACGACATCGACGAGTTCTTGAGGTATATTGTCCTTTCCACGCAGCGCGTTAAGAGCTCTCATAGCTTTTGACTGTTTCTTCTTCTTCTTGTTACTTGTGGAGGGGGTACTGGCTTCTGGCAGGGTATGGTCGATCTCTTCATCGTCTTCCGAGCCTGACTCTTCATCGTCTACGTCCTTCACCTCCTCTGACGCGATATCCTTCTCCCTTTCTTTGCCCGGGGACGCCATGGGGTATGTGCAGCAACAGAGAGAATTCAAGTGAATAAGAAAGGTGAGACCGTGCCAGTGATGAGAGAAAGTAGATAACTCAGATCTTCGAGTTGAAATTGAGTTTACAGTCTAGATCGATTTTGACGTCGTACTATGTACCGCCTAAATTCTACTATCTTACTGGTCTCGCCTCTCATATGAAGCAAAGCTATTTAGATACAGCATTCATACATAGGACGTCTATAAGTACATTGAATTGTGCGTCTGTTCCTTTCAGAGTGTAAGAGACTCTTCCCAGATAAAGTCTGCCATCTCTCGGACCATGTCCGGCGTGCACTCGTGCCCGACACCAAGCGCGATAATGACCTTCTTCTTTCCTTCCGGGCCAACGTTCAACTCATTGAAAAACGCTTCCATCGGGGCGAACGGCACAAGCTTGTCGTCGGCACCTGACAGTGCCAGGATCTTCTTTCCGAAGAACGGGTTTGTCGAGGCGGAGTCGTCCTGGTAGCGGGTGTAGATCGGGTCGGTGGCCTTGACGATATCCACGAGTGCATCGGGGATGTATGGAGGCTTAAATGCAACTCTGGAGGATGCAGCGCGAGGACGCATGAGTCCCAAGTAGTTCGCACCTCCTAGTGAGAATTGAATGTAAGTATCGCGTCTTCGGAACGCAGAAGGGGACTTCAAACAGACGTACCTATGACAGGGATACCTAGGCGGATCCGAGGTTCTGCACATCTCGTTAGAAGTCGGCGGTGGGTATACCCCATGAAATCGACGTACCGGTCCGAAGACTGATCCATGTCGAGTGCCCACCGAGACTGATCCCTGCTATCAACCACTGCGACACCGTCTTCTCCTTTGAAGGATACAGGTAAGATGGAAGGAAGTCGATGAGGAATGAGACGTCCCGCGAGGTTCCCACTGTATTCTGTGAGCATTCATACGACGGAATGGATAGATCATGTCATACCAAAGATACTGTACATATCGATGCTGGAGAGACGGTGAGTGGAATTGGAAGGTGGTAACACGTAACTTGCAGGACGTACGCGTGTCGCTCGTTGTTCTTTTTCCAGCTACTGTTGGCCAGAGAGTCTACCACGCGAGAGCCATGGTTGCGTTGATCCTACAAGTAAACGAACAAAGTCGATCTTTCGAGATCTGAAACCGCAGCTACGTTGGTACTCACAAATGCAACGATTACCAGGCTGGGAATGCCGTTCGATGCCCTCTCTCTCTTCTCGGCGATCTGGTCCAGGAGCGACTCTGCGATCCATTTCACTTTCTTCATTGATCCATTCCGCCCGTGGAGGAGAAAGAGCACGACAACCTCAGACGAGGTATTCGCGGCGTCATGGTAGATGTCAAGTGTCAGGCCTGCAACGACGAGCTGCTTCAATTCACGACTAGCCATGATAGTCGTATGAGGTGAAAGATATAAGATAAGACCTATTCACACATGTTATATACCCACTGCCACCGTGACAAAGTTTTACAATATTATGAGAACAGAATCAATGAGAAGGAGGTAGTCGGCCCGGGGGAAGCGGAGCTGGTCAAAGGGAGCTGGACGGGTAACCCATTCCTGAACATGACAATCATCATACCAGCAGGTTTCAGAGCCCTCCCTCTCTCAACCTTGCAGTTGTCATTAGCTGCAGTCTTGCAATGCGGCCAATCTTTCCGCTGGTCCATCTTCCCTCTCATATCCCTCGAAAAGCCAGCCACCGCGGATGATGCGCCTCGACATGAATACCGTCTGTGCTTGCGAGACCGCGTCGTTTGCCTACGACAGACTCCAAATACCCTTTTCTACCGCTCAGTATACCCACCGCCTACACCGTCAGCCTCAGAGGAAGTCAAGAAGGACGCCGAAACATTATCGTGGATACGAGATTATTTCCAGCTCGACGTTGACTTGACACTACTATACTCCCAATGGTCCAAAGCGGATCCTGTCTTCCAAAACCTGAAAGACCGGTTCGAGGGGATTCGGATACTTAGACAGGATCCGTTCGAGTGTCTGCTGTCGTAAGTTCGTATGTACTCATTTGGCGTGAGGCTGATATGTATGGTCCACCATAGTTTCATCTGCTCCTCGAACAACAACATTGCTCGTATCACTAAAATGGTTCGGGCACTGTGCACGCAATATTCCGCACCTTTGCTTTCCTTGCATGCACCAAATGCTGATTCAGACGCGTCGGCCGAGCCATACCATCCATTTCCACCGCCCTCTGTCCTGGCTGCACCTGAAGTCTCCGCCAAACTACGAACACTGGGCTTCGGGTATCGGGCTGAATTCGTTCAGAAGACGGCGAAGATGCTATCTGACGCTCACGTTCACGCGCTTCCGAACGCTTGCAAAGGCCTTGAACCAGCGGAAGAGTGGTTGCTGACTTTGAGGCAGAAGAACACTGTGGACGCGAGGAACGAACTTCTCAAATTTATGGGTGTAGGCCGTAAAGTCGCCGACTGCGTGATGTTAATGAGCTTGGACAAGGCACGTGCTGTCCCAATCATGGATTATTGACGTGCAGGAACTTAAAACGATAATCTAGTGTGAAGTCGTGCCCGTGGACACTCACGTACACCAAATAGCCGTGAAACACTATGGCATGAAAGGTTCATCGAACGCCACGAAGGTCGCCATGACGCCAAAACTATACGACGAAGTGAGTCTGAAAATGGTTGATCTGTGGGGAGATTACGCTGGATGGGCGCATTCGGTGAGTTGCCCCGCCACCCGTTTGTAGTCTGGAATGTAAACGTTTCTATTTCTCCAGGTCTTGTTCACCTCTGACCTCAAGGCGTTTGCGACATATGGGCTTGAAGAGTCGTCATCCTCGAAACCCGTATCGTCCGCCTCTACGCCTGGCCCGCCTTCGCCTGCAAAGCGGAAGCGGAAGGCCTCCAGTATGGACGTCATGAAGACAGAGGTAGTCACGGTCACGACCTCAGTCGAAGTCGAAGAGTCGACTGAAGGTTTTACTCTGGCAGAGAGGGTGAAACGACGGAGACGATAGTGCAGCGCGAGGGATCAGTGGCGTGGTTGTTATGATTATGTATGCTTAGTTCGTCTTTCTTGCGGAACCACGTGTTGGTTGTTCGATCAAGAAGATGCGGTCATATACAGGTTCGGAATATGTTATGCTACAGGTGGTACGGGTGCTAGAACTATACCAAGAATGCAGGATCTAATAGATGGTGAAGAGCATGGTAGGACGACAGGAGTTCCACCAGGATGCGGCGCATGATAGATGTGTTGAGATAGCTATGTCCGTAAATAAAAGCAAGAAAGCAAGAAAGAAAGCATATAGAACGCAAGAGAAACAACTTGAGAAACAATCATTACGTAGTGGACGCCGGCCCGGGAGCCCTCCCAGAGCTACTCGACATACGCGTTTGAATGTGATCCGAGAGCTTCAGCACCGGCTGGAGCCTGCTCCACACCTCCGTACTCAGTTGATCCTGGTACGACACAAGAACGGTGTTGACGCCTTCAAGCAAGGCGTTGCAAGCAGCTTTGCAATCCTCTCTGGTTTGTTGACGAACTAGTGGAAGAAGTACAGCCAAGAGGTCGTCCTCAGTGACGACGGGAACCGGGGTCGGCGCTGGAGGAGCGGATTGAAGTTCTTCAAGTTTACCGCGCAGTTCTTGGAGTTCACGTTCATTCGCCTGGTAGGCCTCCTGTGTTGTCTCTTTGTCTTTTTCAAGCTGCAGTGGTACGTCAGAGTTTTGCAGTCATACGGCGCGACGTGTGCTTACTTGTTGGACCTGCCGCTTGAGAGCTTCATTCTCCTCATGCGATGGCAATGTCCGTTTCTCTTGTTGGGAGAACGTTGCTCGAGCACGACCGAGTTGCTCCGACAAGTCCTTCAGCCGGTCACGGGTTGACTGCAATTCGAGACGTGAGTCTTGCGCTTCAGAGTCATCGTCTGCCTATGATCAAGGTGTGTCAGCGACCTGGAAAGCCGTTCGGGACAAGAAAACATACCTCGTCCAATTCNCTTGCGATGTCAGTAACCTTTTCTCCCAAGTACTCCACAAGTCCGTTCAAACANCCATGCCTCAATTCCTCTGTATAGTCTTCTAGATTCGCGACCTTTTCTTCCAACTTATCGACTTTCTCCTTCAGCNCCTGTTCGGCTGCAGTCCTTTCCTCTTGGGTTTCAACGACCCTCCCGACCTGTGCAACCCAATCTTGAACCTTTTCGATGTAAATGACCAATTCTTCTACCCGGTGCTCGTACTGAGCGAGCGCGTCGGTCGAAGAATGAACGACGGGNACGGCGAGTTGTTGAAGACTCTCGAACATCGAATTNAGGTGCGTGCGTTGGGCACGTACGAGCTTCTGTTGATTGTCAAACAGCTTAGAGANTTTGGTGTGCGCTGTGGAACCGGGCGCAAGTTCCTTGTACCGGACGGAAAGTCTCAGCTTCGCGAGTCCTGCTCGCAATTCGTTGGTATCGTCTAGTGAGTGCTGGAGGTCAATAGCTTTGGCAATCTCACTGCGTTGCAAGTGTNGCGTATGAGACACTTGTAAGTGAAAGCCAAAATATTAGCGGACCCACCTCATGAATGATGTCCAATCANCCNGAGGTTCTGGAACNACTTCCGACGGNGAATAATCGACATNCATATCGTCCGAAACGTTGAGCGAAGGAAGCAGCATACCAGCAACCACGCTAGTTTCTGTTCGACCTCTCTAGTGAGCGCAAACGAGTCTAGCGATTCAATAAATACTNTACCATGTTGTCGTGATTGTGCTNTTGTTGCTTCCATACCCCACGGGTTGCTGCTCTCTTTCGGACGATCAATATAAGTCTTGCGATTGGCAACTAGAATTTGGAGGATGAGCCGGAGTTTCAAGAAAACGGACAACAATACTTTTTACCTGGGGCCTTGTCCTCAATCCTGNGCCTAGGATGCGATGGTACTACAGGCGACCTCGGTTCTTTCACGCTGGACATTCGTTGGATTGGAGAGCGAGGAGAAGGTGTAACTGACGATGCGCCCCATGCATTGCTTCTCCCATTGCTGGTCGAGGCTTGCGGTTTCGAGTGCCNTGTATTCGATGGCACTGAAAAAGGCAGAAGAATGAGCGCGTTGCAAGATATTAGTAGGTGANAAGANCATACCAGTCGTATTGATCTCAGGAACTTTCTTCGTAGCTGAGGTGGTCACCTGTTTCTCGGNTTTANATTGACCGGGAGGATCTCCCCACGTAGGTGGAGTAGAATTGGATGCAAAGAGTTTGGACGNATAGGGATTGGCATTGGGATTGGACGGGTCATCAGGAGCATTCCAAGGAGACTCAGCTTGTTCAGCTGCAGATGCTTTCCAACTCAGAGGTGCAGGNGCACCAGGTGAGCCCCATCCAACTGCTACAGGCGAGCCCCACCCAGCCGCCGCAGGTGTATCCCATCCTACTGCAGGAGGCGCACCCCATCCAGANCCATCCGCAGGACTTGGNTTGGGTGGCGCTGCCAGAGATTTTNCTTTGCGAGGACCAGCAGAAGAGAACACGGAATTCATCGTCGCAGCCCAGTCGTCTGACTCTGTGTNCCGATGTTCATCCGTCTCTCGAGACGAAGGACCCAAATTACGTCCTCCGCTTTCACTGCCGGCACCTGAGTCGCGTCTTGGGCCCTTNGGAACCCCATGATCCCATTTCGATGTTGCGCCGCCGGGGTCACGATTGCTCCCTGTAAACCCGCTCGACGAGGCANTCGATCTAAAGCTGTTGGAAAAATGGGGATGGGGAGGAGCCGGGGTGGCGGTTGCCCATCCTGGTTCGCCAGGATGGACGAACGTACACCCAGCGCCCACTCTTCGACATCCGCCGGTGGGTCCTGCGTTCCCAACCTCGTCATAGAACTAGACGACCAAACATGAGCGTCGACGAGGTAATGATACGGAAGAAACGATGCGGTGACTCACTTTACACCTTCTACCTGTTCTGAAAGACATCGTAATCACTGTTCGACGTGATTGAGTTACGGCGAGGGTCTCGTAACGAAAGATGTGAATTATACCTCTTTCTCAGATTGCCAGACCGCGAACACTGATCCTTAGCTAGATATGAGATAGGTATGATATTGAGCGAATCATCCACCGCGAAGAAGCTCAGGGAATGAACGTGTGGATAGCGAGCTGAGCTGATCGCGTCCGAAGAGGTGAGGCTCGTTCAATGGGCGCTTATCTTACTTTACGAAACATTGAAACTCGTGGTTTCACTCTTGAGCCTACTATCCCCTCGACGCACCCTCGAACGTCTCTCAACACTCTCAGGCGACACAAGCAGCGGTGTTTTGCTTGCTAGAGACGTACAGACTCGGCAAAGCTACCACGACTTCCTCGAAAGAGCACAGGATCTTGGGCGCATTATCAGTCGACTTGGTATGTACTTCAACTTGTTGATTGGCATTAGCTGGTATGACATGTACTAACTAACTTTCGGTCATTTTTGGGGGCCCAGCAGTCTATTCAGGCTCTTATATACACATCTTTGTGTACTTAGTCGACACGACGGCCGCAACCTCGCTGATTATTCTGAAGCCACAGCGGGTCTTGCACCATGGACCACGAAGAGCATGGACCAGTGTTGGACCTGTCGGACGTCGTTCACGACGATACTATCGGCGAAGATGAGGAGAACCCTCTGAACGAGGACGACACACTCCCCCCTACCTATCACGATAATTCTTCCATCGTTCTAGACCCCGCGCTAGACGAGCCGCTGCAGAGCGACCATCATCTCCCCGGGTCAGGAAACATGCCTGCGTTCATAGTTGAGCAACTAGAACGAGAGATTGCATCTCTGTTGAACCAGAACACTTGCTCGGAGGATCGGGAGAACGGCGGAGGGGCGGGTGGCGAGGACGACCAGGAAGAAGAAGATTCAGGGTTCAGTTTTCCGCGTCTGACTGCGTTTCTTCAGGCTGCCCATGCTCAGGCAGAGAACCAACGCGCAGCCGAAGCCTTGGTGGCGACACATCCTGAGCTGGCGAGGCAGAAAGAGGAGAGGGAGCGTGTCAAGAAGACAACCCGCATGGCACCTGCGTTCCATTCACTTACGGCCGACTATACGACGTCCGGGCGAGCTTTGGGAAGCAGTCCTGATACCGACGTGGAGTTTATGTTCGATGAAGGTGTCGATAGCGATGGCGCGGAAGTTGGAAATGAACCTCTCGACATATCTGGTCCCAGTACGAACTCCCTCACCCACCACCACCACAGCGTTTCTTCCGTCTCAGGCGACTTCTCCGACATCAACGACATCTTCACGCACCTCACCCGTTTCGACCACGATCACGAATCGGATCACGATGACCACGAACGACCACGAATACCCATCCCACAGCCTACGAGCACACTTTCGAACTTCGGAGAGATACCCCACAGTCATACGGATGACCGGACCACTTCTACCCCTCCTGTACCCACTCCCTCAATGTCCAGAGACCGACTCCGATATCCTCCTTCACCGCCACCACCTTTACTTGATGATTTTGTGCATGATCCACCCGGAGGTTCTAGTCCATCAGGGCCAGGAACGAGCAGCGAGAACGAGGGCGGGCAGGGCTCTTCTAAGCTACGATTACCATCGGAGCCACAGGACAAGGGTGCGAAAGGGCACACATGCGAGCTCTGTAATAACAAGAGCTTCACCCGTCGAAGCGACCTGGGACGCCACATGCGGATACACACTGGCGAACGGCCGTTCATCTGTCCCGAAGCGGGTTGCGGGAAGTCGTTCATACAGGTGGGTGTCTCGCTTCCTATTTTGAGGTGATTGTACTGATGATGTCATTCTCGCTAGCGATCTGCATTACATGTTCACCAACGCGTGCACACTGGGGAGAAGCCGCACACCTGCGAGTACCCAGGTTGTGGCAGAACGTTTGGTGACTCAAGTAGTCTTGCACGTCATCGACGTACGCACACTGGCAAACGTCCTTACAAATGCGAGGATCCTGTTTGCGAGAAGACGTTTACGAGGCGTACGACACTGACAACTCATATGCGAACGCACGACCCACATTGGGAACCAGATCCCAACATGTGAGTGACCTGATTTGTTGTATTCTTGCAAAGCGCTGACGTAAAGTGTGTGACGTACAGTAAATACAGCTTCAAATCCAAGCGGCCTCGGTTGGACACCGCCGAGTCTGATGATTATCTCGAGGAATCGGTCCAGACGATTTCTGTGTTGCTCAGCCAGGGCGACATGCAACGTGTGGCGCCGCCTGTCACGATGAACATGATGCCAGGAATGCAGTCATACATGCCGACCTCGGACGGACCTTTGAGCACGGAGCTCGCAGCGGCAATCGCTCAGAGACGAAGAGAGGTGTACGAGGATGAGGAGGAGGAAGGAGATGAATCGTCTGGTGCCGAGTTCGGGCTGATAGATGTTATCCAGCCCAATCTGAGCGGAATCCGCGGTGACGGTGGGAAATCGCCCGTTGTGGAGGATGGTCGTACATCGAGCGGGGCCGAGCCGGTTGTGCACATTTTGGAAGGTGTAGACGACGAAGACGAGGTGGATGTGGACGAGTTCCCGATACCGCTACGGACGCGGAAAGGCAAGGAGCCCGTGGGTGTCGTGGGTTCGAAGAGGAAACGAAGTTGAATGTGAGTGAAGAGGTTTGTTGACTGTATCATTTTCCGTTGCATGCATTGTATATGTTTATTCTATTTATTCATCTCTGGAGAGTGTTCTTCGTAGTCTGGTATTGTACATAGCATCACCTGTGGTTAATCCAAGCATCTGAAACGGAGTTGTGTGAGACTGTTCCGCCGGGAAGAAAGCGGACCGTGACGCCGGATCTTGACCATGACCTCAGTCTTGATTTCACCCACCACAGGAGGTACATAAGCTTCGTCTCTCTCGCCGTAATCTACACACACTCACATCCCTATCTCCTTCTCACTCTCAGATACTCACAAAAAATGTCCAACGAAGAACTCCCCAGCACCGACATTGTTACCCTCACCCGGTGCGTCTCCCTAGCCACGGACTCGGGTCGACTCGCAAGACTGACTTACCATGTCTTTTCAGCCATGTGTTGTCCAGCCAATTCGAGATCGGTGCCGCCGCAACCGGAGACCTCACTCTCCTCCTGACCGCCATCCAGACCACCTCCAAGTTTATTGCTACCAATGTCCGGAAAGCCAGGCTCATCAACCTGTCTGTCTTTTTCTCTCGAGGGTATCCCCTTGATGATGACTGATCTGTGTACAGAGTCGGTCTGGCTGGAGAGACGAACGTCCAGGGCGAGGAGCAGAAGAAGCTCGATGTCCTCTCCAACGATATTATGATCAACTCCCTCCGAGCGTCTGGAAAGACCGCCGTCCTCGTCTCAGAGGAGAACGAGCACGCGGTCTTCATCGAAAACAAGTACAAGGGCAAGTACTGCGTCGTCTTCGATCCCCTCGATGGTTCAAGTAACATCGACGCCGGTGTGAACATTGGCACTATCTTCGGTATCTACCAGATTGTGAGTACCCGCGCATCCGTGTGCCTGTTTGTTCTTATATGAGTTTCTGTATTGATCTGGCGGTGTGAATTCAAAGGCTCCGGGTTCAAAGGGTACGCTTCAAGATGTCTTGAGACCGGGAAGTGAGATGGTTGCAGCTGGATATACCATGTGAGTTTTCCATCTGTGACCGCTGTGCCAAGCCCAGACTGAACGACTATACTCTCCTCTCCCGGATAGGTACGGATCTTCCGCAAATCTCGTATTGACAACAGGCAAGGGTGTCAACGGCTACACTCTGGATGCCTCCCTCGGAGAGTTCATTCTCACTCATCCCGACGTACGTCTTCAAAATCACATGTGATTTTCTCCCGTGGCGTATCTGACGGAGTGTCCTTCTCTTCCGTTCCGTCCCTTACAGATCAGGATCCCCTCACGAGGAAAGATCTACTCGTTCAATGAGGGTAACTCGATGTACTTCCACCAGCCCGTGGTCAACTACCTCAACAGCATCAAGTATCCCGCGAACGGCAAGTCACCCTATAGCGCCAGGTACATTGGCTCCATGGTCGCGGATGTCCACCGAACGCTGCTGTACGGCGGGATCTTCGGATACCCGGATGACAAGAAGAGCAAGAGTGGGAAGTTGAGGCTGTTGTATGAGGCATTCCCTATGGCCTTCTTGACTGAACAGGTGCGTTATCATGTACTGTCTAGGTGGAACGGGTGACTAATGACAAGTATCAGGCTGGAGGCCTCGCCACTACGGGTACGAAGCGTATTTTGGACATTCAACCTACCAACATCCACGAACGATGCTCCGTCTTCCTGGGCAGCAAAGACGACGTTCTGGATCTCACTAAGTTCTACGAGGCCGAGTCTTCAAAACAATGATTTTGTAGAGTCGACTCCCTTCACCAAGGTACACACAACAGCCACGATGATGGATAAAGGACATGGAAGAGCAGGCAGGCAGTATATTGTGGAACTTGTTGTATCATTATGTGACATCCCCTTGTGGAGGAAGGCGAAAGAAATGCTGAATGTAATATCTCGTTAGCTTATGGTACTGTTAAATACTTGTGATGCATCGAATTTGTGTATTTGATACTATGGAGAGCGATAGAGTGCGATAAAATGTGCAACGAGATTGGCGATTGGCGTGGTATGTAGCGAGACCATTAAGTATGCAATGGGAGTCGAGTGGCCCTGGGACGGAACTGCGGAGACGTGATGCGTAGAACGGGAATGCCAGTCTTTAGATGCCAAAGTTGCGACTTTGACGGCGCGGCGTGTGGTTGTGGGTGTCCTCCCAAATGTTGACCATTTCGGCCTGGTGGGTCATTACGGAGGCGTCTTTGCGAATGGGATTGATCCGCGGGTATACAAACTGGAAAACAGTCTCGTCAACAACTTTTCTTTGCTTGTCGGGGTTAGATGGCAGTGTGGCGTACCTTCTCATCGTACTCGTGCATAACTTCCTTAGCAAGAATATTTCTATCCTTGAGCAAAGCTTCATACGAACGCGTCAAAGCCTGCGTCTGTAACGTAAAATATCATCAGAACACAGTAAATCGAGCTAACAGGCCACATCCGACGCACCTGCATGCCCACCACGCCCATAATAAGCCCAATCAGCATCCAATTACCGCCTGTGAGGGCCATCCACAGCAAGGAGTGTACCGGCGAGTAAATCGCGAACAACGCCATCTCAAGCTCGCCAGGCGTCCACACTTCCAATTGTTGGACTTTCTCCACTCCAGCCCCATTCGAGCTCACTTGTCTGTCCTTTGGCGGACTCAGGTTCAACAAGAAGCGAACAGAGACGACGAAAGCGCGCCACGCGTGTTTGAACACGGAGATGTATATAGGTGTAGATGGGGGAGGGACGTGATTGGGAGATTCGCGAGAGACGAACGCGGCGTGTGGTGAGGAGACTGGATCTTTCGCGAGGTTGAGTTGGTAGAGGCGGGTGCGACTGAAGAGGTACATTGTGTTCAAGGTGGCGGCGGATATGAGCAGGAATGTGAGGGGGACAGTCTGTACAGATAATCATAAGATGTCAGCTGCCAGTGTACACGCAAAGTCAGTTGATACATACCCAGTCAAACCAAGATTCACTCTCGCGTTCCCGGTACATGTCTTCCCATCCTAGATCTGCCTCCGGTACTGCACGTATTTGGGAGATCCGGATGCATAGATGTAAGAAGTGGAAGAAACCACCAATGAGATAGGCAGAGTTTCGGGGTGTAGGGAGGGGCACATTGTGAGGGAACAACGCGATCTCGAAAGCAATTTGAGATGGAATGGCTTGGATTCTAGATGTATGTCAATTCGCAAGGTCTCAACAACGTGATTAGCAGTAGAGCGTACTTCTCGAACATGTTCTTCTTCCTCACAGCCCGTTTCGGTGCGCCTTTCCCTCCGTTTGGCGACCCGTTCTGCATTTGCCTCACGCGTTTCCCTGCGAGAGGCGATGAATAGGGAGGCGGTTTACGCGACCGCGCAGCATCCCAGTCAAATGGCGTTGATGCAGACAGCGACGGGCTGGTTAGAGGAGAAATCGAGTAGACGAGCTGGGTGCGCGGTGTAAGTGGAGGCCCGCCATTCTTGACGGGGGTGGTGGGGGAGGCCTGCGCCGAAGCATGAGATGACCGCGGGGAGCTCGTGACTGCGGCACTGTTCGTTTGTGCGAATCGTCGTAAAGACATCGTTGGTGAGTACGTTAGAAGAGGGTCGTTGTCGTCGTGTACGGCGATGAACAACAAGAAGGTGCTCTGGCCAGAAGACAAGTGAAAATCTGAATTGTTCTGTCCGAGCGCGTCTGAAATTGCAGCCACCGCGCCACACGTGGGTGTCACACGTGTTGCAGGCGTGACTCATAAAACAGCCGGAGTGTGAAATTTTATGATATATGATTGATTATCTTTGGGGTTTGGACGCATTCCCACGCAACAACTATGGGGTTTTGTCACTACATCAGCAATTCCCGAACCGTGCTTTACGTGCTTGACAAATGCTTTATATGGGCTTAACGGAAGAAGCGCCGGTCTAAAGCACCAAAAAGCACCCAAAAAGCACCAAAAGCACCATTTGGGGAATTGCTGATGTAAGCGCCAGTCACTGTTAAGCTGTGAGGCCCTTGAGACCACCTTTGAGGAGCAGAAAAAATGCTGAAGGTCTCCAGGAGACTATCTGAGGCGATAAAAGATGTTTTTGAGGGGTGTTGAATGAGAGTAAAGTAACACGTGGGGGACACATGTAACGGGATGAATAGTTGAATTGTGACTACACGTGTGGGGTTGTTTTTTGCTGTTTGTACACGGTTTGATTTCCCTTTATGTAGGACAATGGTTCGAATTCCAACCGACCCATTCACTTATCCTCCTCCCTCCCCGAGCCTACTTAAACTCCTTCACGATTCTCATCACGACCTCCAACCAATAACCCGCGCTACCCTCCTCTTTCTCTCAACCACCAACACATTTTTCCACCATTACTTCCACGTTCCGTGCCCAAACTTCCACATCCTTGTCGCCCTCGAATTCCGTAAGCGTCAGGATGGCACAACCCTCGTCCTCTCATAGAGAACGCGGCGACCGTGATCGCGAACGCGAACGCAGCGAAAGGTCTTCGCGTCATCATCATCACAGGACCATCTCCTCTACCACTCTCCTCCTCGTCTTGTCACTCGTTCTCGCCGTCCTCGCCGTCATGCTCTCTCTCCCTGCTGCACAAGGCATCACAGGAGCAGGACCCACTACTGGCGAGACGCCTAAGGATGGGCTTTGGGGATACTTCACACCAAAACGGTCGCAGGCCATCGTATCGCGAGAGAGCTCTGTCGCAGCCCGTGAGGCCGACGTAGCACGCCGCGAGGCTGAGCTTCTCGCAGGTGCCCCCGGCGGTGTTTTGCCCAACCAGTCACCCACTGCTTGCCCTCCCTGTCCTTCCGTCGAGAAGGTCACCGTCACTGAGGCTCCGGCACCTGTCCAGACTGTCATCAAGGAGGTTATCAAGGAGTCTGAACTCACCCCACCAGGGTGGTGGGATCAGGCCCGTGTCCGTGCAGAGGATATCTTGGATCGCGAGTTGAAGATTGCTGAACGTGAACGCGAAATAAGCCGACGTGAGGAGGCGGTCAACCGCAGGGAGCATGACGCGTCCAGGCGCGAGTCATGGATCATGGAACAGCTTGTGTACGTCTTTCTTTGTGAACTTATTCACGTGCACACCAATTGACCATTTTAATTAGTGCTATCAACAATGAAGAACCAATAGTTGAAGAAGAATTCGTCTACGAACCTGGTCCCAAGCGGAAATCCAAGGTACCTCCGCCCATCCCGCGCCGCTCCGAGCTCTGAGACGAAGGGGGACTATCCACATGCCGACATTTTCTTCACTTTTCGAATTTTAACTTAACTGTGTACAGTCCGTATCTTCTTGTCGTCATATTCCCCCCCTCCCCTCCCTTCGTCGCTGGGCTTGGGGGACTAACGGTGTCTCTCGCTTTCTGTCCCCCTCGTCCTTTCCACTAGATTGATAGCTGCCTTTTCTCGACGCGATCGACTCGCTCGTCACTGTCACGGCTAAACACGCCTCGTGATTTGCCGAGTCGTCGTCACCCTTCGGAGTGACAGTCTGCGGTTTCGCCGAGGGAAAGGGCAGCTATCGGTCTAGATCCCATTTCGTTTGTTGTGAACAGTGCGCTGACCTATGTTTCTCTTCCTTTAGATTCCTGGTCTTCAGGCTCTTCCACCTCCCCTCGTCTACACGGAAACGACCATAGAAATTGCTACGGAAACCAAAACAGTCACTCAAACACAACATCACACTCAGACACACCCGACCAAAACTGTCACGGTCCCTCAGCCTGCCAATACTCGTCATGTAGCGTCGCCCGCTCCGGAAGGCAAGACTCCGGCTGCGACGTCGTTCATTCCCCGGACCACCGCAGTCGAGATCATGATCGAGGATGTCGACCTGCCCTCACCCATCGCGATTGAGGACGAAGAGCCTCTTCCTCTCAAGCGTCGCCGCCAGCCCAAGCGTGGGTGGTTCGGAGGCTGGTAAAGCCTTTGATGACGTGTTGGACAGAACTTTGACGATGATGACGGACACTTGACAACGTTAGATGAACAGTGGATGATAATGCTTGTGTTTGTGTTTTTGGCTATCCCTGTGCTTTTCAGCTTTTATTTCCTTTCTTTACTATTTCCTGTCTTTTGTTGGTTACGCATTTACGACCCCATCCTCCGAGCAGTGCTTGCTTCGTCCTCCTACTCTCAGTGCTTTATTTTGTCTCCACCCGTCCGACCTTCCGAGAGCGATACCTCCCCCACCCTTCTGTATACCTACTGATGCGATACGATTACGACCACGGATGGAGATCCATTTGAGCACGATTTATGTTAGTGTAGCTTATTATCTAGCTGGATGAAATTCATGCATGCATACTCGATCTGCTGCGAGGAACAGACACGAGCTGCGCAGATCCGGCGCTTACAGGACAGGCACCTGCTGTGCTCTTACGCTTCGGTACTTAGTCCTCTGCTGATTCCAATCCTCCTCTCTTTCTCTATCTTTCCTCTCATCCATCACCATCCATCCTCGTCCTCGTCTTGTCGAACAGCGTGTTCGCATGCGACACTAAACGTTCGAAGCCATGCCGACGCCCCAGCAGTTCACAAAGGTTGATATGACTCCGAAGAGACACCATGGCTACTCGGTCATTCTCTTCATTATGGGGACTTTGTTCCCTCCACTGGGTACGGTGCCTTGTATGCGTCTTGGTCACACCGGGGATGCTGACGTGTCCCTTGCTTTCAGCTGTGGCAGCTAGATTCGGTCTAGGACTCGACTTCTGGTTGAACTTGTTCCTCACTATCGCTGGCTACATTCCTGGTACGCACTCGTGTCGCAGTTCTCATAGCCGCAGCCCCTCATACATATTTTCCCCTTCCAGGCCACGTGCACAATTTCTACATTCAGGTACGATCCCCCTTCTGCGTGACATCGGTGTGGTATTGACCAGGTTTACTTGTAGAACGTTCGCAACAACAAGAATAACAATAGAACACCAAAGTGGATCCAGAAATACGGCCTGGTCAATACAGACGAGATCAAGCGCAAGCAACGCCGCTCACAATGGGCCGGTCGTTACCAAGACCGCCTCCCTCGCTCTACCCTAGAGGGCCGGCCGTACGAGGAAGGTCAGGAAGGCGGTTCCAGCGTCGACATTTCCACGGAAGATGTCGCACGGCCGGCCACGGGTCCCAACGGTGAACTCTGGAACCCCGAGGAGGAGCAGTTCTACGGTCAGAAGAACCGCGACTCCGGCAGCATCAAGTCGAGCAGGTGGCATTACCCCGCCAACTTCGACGACACGACCGCCGAGCCGTCCCGCAAGAAGAGCAGCAAGAAGAAGAAGGACAAGAAGGATAGATGGGCGAGGACGGAAGATGCGTACTCGATTGGTGGGGTGGAGGATGGGCCGTCTTCGAAGAAGAAATCGAAGTCGAAGAAGAGGAGGACGACGACGGATGCGTCGGAGACTTACTCCAACAGGAGTGGGTCGACAACCGAGTTCCCGGAGGACGTTGAGGGCGGGTTGTATAGAGGGTCAACGGCGGCAGCCCCTCAGGCTCAGGACCCAGATGCGCGGAGACGGGAAGAGGATGACCTTCTCAACCAAGAAGTGTGAGGTAGTGCGCTCCGATGGACCCTCAATACACCTTTCGTTCATTATTATTTTTCTTTGTGAGTGCCTAGCGCATTCATCGTGTTCCATGTCATCTCTCCGTTTAGTGAAGCTAATTCATAAATGTACAGTACTTCCCTGTTCGTTGCTCTATCATTCAAGTCTATACTCCCTCTCTTGTCGCTGCATTCAAGTGGCTATGCAGTGTGTCCCCTGAATTGCTGCGATCGTGTTTAAGACGGCACTCAACTACTGAGCAACATGTCAACTCTGTCTCGGGATCAGTTTTGCATTGCAGCATCTTGGTGTTTCGATCTGTTAGATTTCCCTATCTTGTGCAAGGTGGAGTTAGGAACTAGTTGGACCGTCAACGCGTGAACCTCGATGGCGTTACTGGACGTCGTCGCACTCTTTATATACTTTGAATGTTCTCGTCAGTCCCATTCGTTTTTCCATAAATTCGTTCCTTACCCATAAATACCATCCTCTTCAGGCAGGTGATTGATGGTGTAGAAAGAACCACCAGTCTCGAAGACTTGATGGGAATATATCTACCTCTACCGACGATAACCACGACACGTTTGGTGAACGGTGCACATGGATATCTAACACGCCGGCGACTGAGTGATTCCACCGTCGGTAGAAATGCAAGTAAGATACGAAGTAGTATTTAATATATTAACGCTCATACAAACCGTGGTAAAATTTGATATATTGACAACTTGTAAGATGTATAGCAAAATTCTAAATGCTATCGCACATTTTATTGTTTGGTAAAACTTCAACTACTAACG